>VXAY01005956.1:2628004-2642122 GCA_013399855.1 Oxyruncus cristatus
TCATGGGTATGACTCAGAAAAGTATGTTTTCAGCAACCTCTTATAGAACAGCCAATTATACCATATTTCTTTAATTATTCTTGACAAGTTAGGTTTTAAATACTGCTATATAATAAATATCCTTGTTACATACCCTTTCCTACATCCCAAGGTACCTTTCTTAAATCCCAAAGGATCACTGCAAAGATGATCTCCCTTACATTCTTTCCTCTTTCTTTTCCCCAGTTTCACACAACACCGACCTTTGTTCTATCCTTATCCCTAAGAATTTGTCTTTCCTTACTGATTGAAAATATTTAGTATAAGTCTATTTATATGCCTAGTATATTCTATAGAAATACAGAGTATGAATTTATACGTATTTATATTCTATAAAATATGAAATAAGTAATAAAATAATAAAAAAATCTAATAATAATAAAGAAATTCTGATAAAAGGAGTGCCTGGGTCATGATGTGTCTATGCATGCATCTCATACCCCCTGTGTGAAGTACTGCACAGATGCTGGGCTCAGGCTGTGTAAAACAAATCAGTCCATGGATAATCAAAGAAAATGGGGAGTGCAAGCACTAACAACATGAGGAAAACTTCTGGAGAGGATTCCAGTGCCCTCTCCATGGTGGTGAACAGACTGTGTTTCTTCTTGGAGCAGATTGTGGATTTCATTCCATGGATGCAACCCGCAGGGCGTACGATACTCATACCTGTGGGAGGGGAAGATGGGCATAAAACCCAAACTGCAGCCAGGGGATTGTGGCATTTCCTGAACTTACTTTGTTTGAGCTTTCCAAAGATTGTTTCTTTTTTGTTCAGTTTGGTTTTCTTGGTTTTGGTTTTTTGTTTTTTTTTTTTTAAATTAAGATTTCTGGCTAAAGCCAGACTGAGGAGCTGAGATTAGGCTCCTGGCCATGTTGGCCAGGATCAGCAGGCTTCTGGATACTGGCTTGTGTTTCCAACTGTAGAACTGGTCTGGGAATTGTGTATGACAAATTCTGCCAAAAATTTTCTGAATCTTTACTCATTTTTATAGCTGTGCACAGCAAATGAAAAGAAGCATAAGACTCATACACTTATAAAAAGATTCGCTTTGCTGAAATTTCTCCTGGAAGAAAATAAAAAAAAATCCTTAGTTATATTTTTAAAGTATCACTTCATGTATATTGATTTAGATGTCTGTAAATCTTAAAATATTTTGAAACATGTAATTCACATCCAAATACAATCTTTCAATGCTGTATCTTAACACAGATTTTCCCTTTCCATTTTTGTCATGTACAGACTCTTCAGGACCCTCCTCAGTCACCACTCTATGTCTTTCAGAGGGAAACTTATTTTGAAACTAGGTAAATTGTAATTACAAATAGCCCCTTGTATCATTCTATTTATAATAAAATTACTTCTAAAAGCCAGCCAGCTGATTTTCCCAAAGATTGTCTGTTTCAAAAGGGAGCTGCCCTTACCTTACCATTTCCAGTCCACTTTTTTCCACCATTTTTTTCCTCCATATTTTCCATATACCAGACTATCTCATGGCTGAAATTCTTGGTCAATGGGGAAAAAACAAAAGGACATACACCACCAACGTTAGCCCTCACATCTCTAAGCATTCAGTAATTCATATACACTGACAACAAGTCAGATGTTCCACAGAACAAAGAAGAAATGGAAACATCTCATGGAAGTTGGTTAAGAGATCCCAGAGTTCTTGAGGATAGAAAGAAACCTGCGTGAATTGTTTTTCTCAGTCTCTCATTGTCAAATATCTTTCTTTTACAGTACAAAAGATGGTTCTAGTGGACTGGAAGACACCAAAAAAGAGGACCAAGGGAAATATCAGTTGCAGACATCTGTAGAAAAGAGTGCAAGAGTTGAGAGCAAATGGACAGGTAAGTCTGAGAAAGATGCAGCAATAAAATATCCTGATTTATGACCTCAGTGCCTTGACTTTCTACCAAAACTTAGAAATTATTTACAGTAGTAAATAAATAAATAACAAATAAACAGATCAACAAAAATGTGGAATAAGTGTCTGGGGACGCTGTACAGGACTAATTTCTTTTCCCTGGTCCCCATTATGCCTTCCAAAATAGAGCCAACATTTTTTCTGTTTTCTTGAAGACAGTCCCTGCACTTTTTAACAAGACCATTTCTCTTCCCTTTCCCTTTCCCTGCTGTCCTGTAGGGGCCAACTGCGAGATATACAATGTTCTGATTTTAGGAAAAAAATGACACAGCCATTCACCCAGATTTTGTGAAAGGTGCATTGAAATCCTGCAATTTACTTACTGCAACTTAACAACAACTAATATCAACATTCAGATCCTGAATATTAGCTGTTCTAGAGGAATGAACTATAAGTCTATTTTCTAGGAATGCTGTTTTCCTTCCAATAGTTGGATTTCATTTCTTTGAAAGCCATCACAGTGTTTTTTAGACATGAAACAGGAGTGCAGACAGTATGGGCATCCTGTGCAAAGCAAACAGCCCGCCAGACCAGGCAGTGATCTCCCCTTGGGATCAGCTGGATCACAGGTCTCAGCTACTCATAATGGTGTGGCTGCAACAGAAAGTTCCGGGTCTCCATCGGTGCTGATGTGTCCCGATGGCAAACAATGCCTCAGAGCAGTTTGCAAGCACTGAAAAAGGAGCACAATGTAGTGAGAAAGGGCAAAGGAAAGCTATTCCTGCAGTCCTTACTCTAGCTGGCAGTTTTCCAGGAAATGCCTGTTCTCTTGGGGCTTGATATGGGGCTTGTCTGACAGCCAGACCCCACTGCGCAGGTACACAGGTACCTTTGATTCCTTCATGGCATCACACAGCACCTTGTGGCATGTCCAAGCCTTTAACTATGGAGCCCAGGGCGAGGCACACTGGGGGGAGGTTGCAGTCCCCAGCTCATGTGAAGGACAGAACTTGGAATGATGGTGCATTAAAATGTAGTGGTTTTAGTCTGTTTAATGTGTAGTCAGTATTGCCTCCTGCTGCTGCATGACTACTGATTCTGCAACGGTGCCAAACCAGCATGGCTGTCCTTTGGATTTAATGACTTATCCTCAAAATACAGAGAGAAATCTCTCTCAGACATGCAGTGCTTTAGAAAACTAAATTCTCCTGCCTGCACTTATAGCTGAACCTTTTTAGTTGCTATGTCACTTCTGCCAACCCCTTGACTTTAATAACTGCCGCTTGTGCACCTCAAAGTATGAGGAGACCATGCTAACAATTTTTTTTTCCAATATTAAAAATTTCCCAAAATCTGCAAGAGAACAGAACAAAAGAAGTGTTTACAGACAGATTCTGCACCGAAAAATACAATCTTTGCAAACAGCATCCTAAGAACCTTACAGCACTTCATTTGTTTAGCTAGAATATTTTGGGTTTGCCCAAGAAAATACATTGACAGGTGGAGTAAAACCACTAGCAGTATGTATGCATGTTGGACGAGGGTATACACAAGGTAAGACCAGCCCCTTTTCATCTGAATGATTCTTAGGCCCTGGGTTGGGTTTCTTAGAGGTGATGCATCCTGTCTAAATTAAGGCAGACCTATAAATCACAGTCATCTTGATGCTGCTTCAGACAGGCTGCAATCTGGGTTGGATCTAAGCTCAAAGGAAACTCAGACGAAGAGGAATAGTGCATCCAAGTAATGCACATGACCCGAAGGAAATGTGGGTCAAGGTCCCTGTTCTAGCACACTTGATGTCAGTAGATATATCAGTTCCTTCACTGTGTCTCTATTTCATTATTTGTAAAGCTGGGATTTTTCCTGCGGAGTGCTTTGAGATCCAGACATGATGCAAGGTATTTATATTGAGGTAATTAATTTTTATTAGCTTTAATTATGACAGCTCTGGATTGCTTGTCCGAGGAGCAGGAACTGAGGGATATTTGGCCTGTTATTTTGTATCTCTTGAATAACTGTGATATTTACCTACTACTGCATGAGCAATCAAGGCTGGAACCTGGTTGTCAAATAGTGGTTGTGATAAATTTCAGCATCTGTGTCTGTCTTCTAAAATTCTGGGGAAACATATATCAAAATCTATTTACATGAGCTCTAACCAAAATCTTTGCTTAGAATTTATGCTACTTTTCTATGAGTTGTATTTATTTCAAAGTCTTTAAATAATTTTCATGCCATTAGGAATTACAAAGGTAATGGACATCAGTAGTTTTTAAATTGTTGTATTTTCCTCTGCCGTGTCTCAGTGGGAATGTTGAGTGCCACACAAGAGCTATAATTGAGAAATCCCTTGCTCTCTGTGACTCTGATTGCTATTATAATTGGAATAATTTGCATTTTTATGAAGATACTATTCTGTCTTCAGGCATCCATGACTGTGCTTGATGTTTTGAAGATCATTTAAAAAGACACACAGAAATTATTTGCTTTTAGTAGAATGACTGTTTACTTGCAAGCAAAACCAAATTATTTGGGTCGAAAGAGATAAAAAAGGGTCATAAGTATCTGAAGAAGGAGCTGTTGGTAAACAACATCTCCAGAAAATGATTCCTCCTCAAATGCCAGCAAAGACACTTTACTAAAACCTTGCAGACACACTCAGACTCTTGCAATCTTCCCAAGCAATAAAATTACTGGTTGGGTTAGAACCTTCCATACCAGTAGGTCACGTCATCTCTCTACTCTCCTTGTAAATGCCTATTAAAGAACTTGTGGATTTTTTTTCTCTTTGGAAGCCTGAGGCTGTGACCATGTGGCCTCTGGCTGGTTTTAATACCTGCTTAGTCTCTGGCACACAGGACACTGTGAATCAGTGGTACCACACTGGAACTGTCGTTCTCTATTGTCAAAAAAACCCACCTTTTAAGAAAGCAGACTGAAACAACACAGCTGAAGCTTTGGTACCCCTTTCACCCCACTAAATTCACAGTGAGCAATATTTTGTTCTGCACTTAGGCTGTGTTGAAAAGGGAGCGATCAAACTTGAGAGAAGTTTTAGCATTTTCTGTGACTAAGTGCTTAAATATGATTCTCCATTACCCTGCAATCATATGTGCACATACAGAGTAAAGTGCATGTGCAAATGGAAATTACACACCTCTGACTAACGTTCAGCAGAGCTGAATGGCAAATGTTGTTTACAGGATTTTTCAATTTCATAAAGGAGGGAGTTTATCACCTTGGAGCCTGTGAGGTACCAAAGTCAAAACAGCCAATGTAGAGCAGCTAGCACTTATCTGTTGTTTTTAAAGTGACATTAGAGAGACCTAAAAATTCCCAGGTATTCCATGTGGTAAGAGATTTTTGTGCATAACCCTAATAATTTCTGTTGTGCCCCTCTCTTTTCCTACACAGAGGAAAGAAACTAAAAACTCATCCATTTTGGAAAGAATTCCTCTAATACTGACTCAGGACTTTCTAAATTAAACAACTGTGTCCCAAGAGGATGTCTTAATGTCGCTTGGAACAAGTTAACTTGTGAATTAAGTGAATGGATTACAGAGAATTAGTTAATTTAACTGCAGTGTCCACATGCAGTGTCCATTCCAAGCCTTGGCTGCATCACTTACCAAGACAAGTTGCGTAACTGTGAACTGACAGTATTCACTGTCTGCCTCTCTCACAGGGGCACTCCAAATCATGATTAATAGAAATTCATGTATGAATTTAAGGTACAAAGCATTTTCAGCATTGAAGGCCCGAGGCAACTAATTTCTGAGCAACTATAACCAAGCACATTGGTTCATCTGTAGCGGAGAAGTCATCAGGCACATCGTAGACTAAATGACAGGGGTTTTTTTCCCCACTAATTTTATTACATTGTTCTTCATGCCCTGTATAATTAAAATTCTGTCATCATCTCCGTTATGAACCTCTATTTTTTGCTGGTTTATAACTTTGTCCATAATTTACTCTGAAAGGGAGGCTGTGTTATGGGATTTTGTCACAATCAGGGGTTCTTCTTGCACTGACTAAAAATAAACGCTAAGATTTTCAGAAGTGATTAATCAATTGCACCCTTCTGCTTTAATTTGGTAGGAGGGCTATGAATCTGCAACGTGGAAAGAAGAATCTGTGGTTTTTTCTGCAAAACAAGCCTCATGGGACACCCATTTTAAGATTGTTGCTACTGTCTAACAAACAGAGTAAGTTTGTTCCTTTTTTTGAAACAAAGGAGTCCCCAGAAATACAGTGTTTCGTGCCAGATGTCACTGCAATGCTCTGATACCCAGGACCCTCTCTTTCCAAACAGAATTTACCATCGTTGGCTTCTTGTCTTCTTCTGTTTAAAAGCAAGCAAAATGTCTGAGAGAAAATATGTAACAAGACAGGCATAACACCTAATTTAAGTATGAACTACAAGTGTTTCATACTTCTTCTGCACATATAAATATCCAGATTAAAGACTTCCTAAATGAATACTGATGCAAACCAGTAGAAATGTTATGAAGATGCAGTCTGGCTATTTTGTGATTGTTTCTTCCACAGCTACAGATTTTATAATGGCATATGGTGAAGCCTTACAATGATTTGATAGAATCGCAATTGGTCCTTCTTGGCCTGTTTTTTTGCATTCTTGTTTGGCAATGAAATCTGAAACTATTCTGCAAAGGACACAATTGACTGTCTCTCATGATCCTGACTAAGCTATAAAATGTCTGTTCTTTTGTAGACCACGACATTTTAAAATGCTTCTGTTTTTCTGCCACTGTATTTATCCTCCCATATCTCAATAACACTAAATGGTGCCATTATTTCATAACTTGGCTCCAACTCATCCCTTTTCTAATGGGAATTGAGTTAGATCCAAGATAATGGTATTCCTGTTCTTCAGAGAGATTGACAGGGTGAGTTCAACTTTACATCTCTTTGTAAACTCATTTTTTACTGTCCTTCAGCCTCAAATCAGAAGTTTTCCTAAAATCTGAACCACAGTGGATCATGAGTGATTACTATGGCCACAGGTACTTTATGTGAAGGTAACAAAGGGGAAAACAGTGAGTACTGTGAGGAAAAGATGGAGAAATAGGAAGATGAAGGGAACCTGTCTCATTCTCTGGTCCTGCCTGCATTGGAGTGGAGGAAATTCATGTCTGTTTGGATGTCCTCGCTGCATTGCCTACTCCTGACATGTTCTGCTTTGCTGCATAGTATGAAGTGTTGCAAGAGGAATAGATATACGAGGCAGAGAAGTACCAGTTAGGAAGAGTCATATTTAGAATAGAACTTTATGCTGTTAATTCTACTGAGCACTTGTGAATGTGTCGGGGTCACCCAGTTCCAAGGGGTAGGTATGTGTGTGCTCAACATTTGGCACACATTTTTTTCTGAATATGTGGAGCATTTTTTACAAGGTTTTTAAGCATTTATGGCTTAAGAACAGCTTAAATGCCTTTTTTTTTTTTTTTGAGTTGGCACTGAAATGAAAGAGGAGTCACAGAGAAACTGTGAATTAAAATACCTGCCTTGTTGAAATGGAGTCCTTGAGCTCTCAGTGCCATGTTGAACTGGGATGTGCAGTGTCCATCAGGTCTGTGCACCTCCCCTCTGACAGCAGGGAAGAGCCTCACAGAGAGGGCACCTCAAAAAGGGGCACTTGAGAGCAGCAGGGCACAGTTCTGCTTACCTGGCAGAAGAGGGGTGGCTGGTTGAGAGAGATGGAGCAGAACATACAAAGGATTTAGGGTTAGGTCTATTTGGTCACCTACCTGGGACTCCCAATCCATATGGATCCTAAACATTGCTGGCATTGATTTAAGTCTATAGCTGTTGCAGTCGAGAAAGTCTCAGGCATATTTTTAGCAGAAACATAAAAGTGCTGACATCTTTCTTTCTTTCTTGACTGCTCCATACATTATGTTGCCAATAGATGCCTCTCTTGAATTTCAGACAGTAAAAATAATTACTACAATTTCTCTTTTGCCTCTTCCCCTTCCCTTCTGATGGCTTCTGAGTCTCTTTGAGTGAAGGCTTGGCTGCATAACTAGACCTGCATAAATCACATCATTGTCTTTGTATGGAATAGCAGCACATGCAGGTCTCCTACGCACAGGAGAGGATTAAGAACAGATTAAGTACATTGATTCTGCTATTCCCCCCGTGTGTGCTTCATCTAACTATTGCACTATACACTTGGCACATTTGTGATTAAAATCTGGGTAACAGCTGAACATATTGTAAGCAGATAGAAAGAAAGCAGCTATTAAAATTAGTTTGAATTACTTCTCCTGCTTGCAAAAAAATAAAAGCTGCCCTCAAAACCAGATCTTTTATCACCGATTCTAGAAGCAATCAGAAGTATTTCTAAATATTGTGTCTTCCCAAACAGGGAATTTAAAGGAAAGAGCCCTGTAGAAAGCTCAAAGAAGACAGAATGAGAAAGGGAAATAATTCCATTTGGGACTTAAAACTCAATTTTGGTCATCAAAGGAAGGTCTTCCAATGTGTTTATCCTTTACCATTTTCAGTCTGTGGGAGTTGAGAGAGCTCAGTATGTCACAGGGTGTTCCAAAACGGTTGGGATTAACCCTGTGGGTCTTAGACGATTGCATTTCCTATTATTGAAGGAAGATAGTCTAGAACTACAGAATTTGAATTTTCTTTGTTGTCACTCCTACACTGAACGGACAATACTAAGATTTTTCTTGTATGTACATTACCAGCTTGCAAATTTGTCCTTGGGTAGTGAGTTGGCCTAAATTCCAGATCCTAACAGAGCTGTGGATAATGGTAAAATTCAATTTTCATTTTACTGCTTATCCTCCAATATTACCCTGACATTATCAGGAGCATGCCTTTCTGGCATGATGGTTAACTGCATCCTGGCTCCATCTATAAGAATGCAGCTAGGTGGGTGAAACAAGTGCTTATTCCCCTCTTTTCAGCACTTAGGAACCTTCATTTAATACAGTGCCAGGTTTGGGGCTTCCCAGCCCAAAAGATATATTGCCAAGAGGAATGAGTCCAGTAAGAGGCACCAAGGGTCTAGGAGAATGTAGCATACAAGGAATAAAGGTAGTCTGAAAAGGCTGAGTTTGTTCAGTTCGAAGAAATCATCTGACTTCAGCTGTCTAATGAGTGGTTACAGAGAAGTTGGAGCCAGAGTGTTCTTAGAGGTACACAGTGAAAGGACAGGAAAGAGCAGTCACAGGTTGCAACATGAGAAGTTCTTATGCACCAGGGAAACACATCTCCTGGAGGGGCTGTGCAGTCCCCATTCCAGGAGAATTTCAAATGTGAGTGCCCTCAGCAGCCTAACTTCATCTTGACTTGCATCAAACTCCAGTTTCCTTTGCTTTGAGTGGTTAGACCAATTGACCACCAAAGATCACTTCCTACCAAATTATTTTGTGATCTACCTATGTACAAAGCTTTTGTTCTCGCTTACAGTCAGTGAACTAAAATTTTGCAATATTAAAGGAAAAAAAAAAAAAAAAAGCCTTCAAATTGCAGCCCAGGGTTTTTTCCAGTTATTTTTCTTCATTTTTTCCTGCTCCAATCTTGACTTCGTAGTCTCTTTACAAAGTGTCTGAAAACACAAGGACAACTAATCAACTATTAATGGCAGAATAAGATCAGTGTTTTGTTTTTTTTTTTTCAGGAAAAGAATTACAGATTGGTTTTGTATTTCTAATTGAGTTATTAGTGTGCCTATTTAAGGTCATAGGATCTTTATTTGTTGGTCGAGGGTTTTTTTCTGTTTATCTGCTTAGTTTGGTTTGATTTGTTTTTTTCTGTCAAACACTTTATTCTGACATTAAAGAAAAGTACTAGGAGAATTACATTTCCCTCATTTCAGTTGTTTGATACGTCTTCAGCCTCACTGTCACTTTTTTGTTACAAGTGCCAGCTATTGAAAGCACTTAAAAAGGGACTATAAATTTTACTACTGTCTGAGGAAACCCCTTTCCACACAAATATGCTATCCAGGTGCTGCAGGAATTCATTGTTCAGTGCAAAGTATTAAAAACAGTAAGTTACTTTATCATTTTGACACTCCTGTGTCTGAAGTGGTTGATACCCAGCAAGAAAATGCAACACAGATTTAAAATGGAGCTGATGTGGTACAAACTAAATTCTAAACTTGACCAGATGGGATTTTTGGGAGGTAACCATTTTAAATCCCTCTATCCCTGTTGTTTTAAAAGCTTAATGGACTGGGGAAGACAGGTGAAGTAATTGACAGATGTATCACCATCAGAGAAAATATCCACATCCTCCTCCATTATGTCAATCCTACACAATTAGCAATGGTAATTCAGTTTTTAATTAGGGTACCTAGAAAGCTGTAGCAAAATACTTAAGCGAGCGCTGGGTTTATGAAAAATAGAAGAAAATAAAATTATTAAGATTTTATACACACTATGGGCATTGTGTAAGCATTAGTCACCTCCCAAACACCAGGAAAACAGCAGTGAATTTGAACAGCTACATTTAAATCTAGTTTTTTTGGGCTTTTTTTAACAGATATGGAAATTCTAGGATTAAATAAAAATGAACCTTGTGTCTCCATCTGAACTGAGACTCAGAATAACAACAAAACCCCCACATGAATTCCTGAGAAGGAGGTTGAGTAAAATTTCCTGACAAAATAGACACTTGTAACCTTCTGTCTTTCTAATACATCCAACAAAGAGTTGAACCTAAATGATAAGCTTAGGCTTATCCCAACATGTGCTTTTAATTCGTATCCTCTTTTCACATATCTCAATGTTCCCTTTTGTGGTTTTTTCTTACTGTGTTCTTGTTCACATAAACAGGAACTAAAAATTAAGACACCCACCTTCTTGAGAGATGGTTGTAGTGGGCCAAACAAAGGATGGCTTTTCTTCCAGAAAAAAAAGCGTTTATACATACATGGATTGGATTGACTTGTTTTTCTCCACCTTAGCTCATGAACCCTGTGTACATTTGTTTAATATGACCTTTAATGATGTGACTACAGCGGGAGAGTGGTGAGGACCATGACTAGGAGGAACTAGAGGGAAATGCAGCTATGGACTTCAGCTTTGTATGAAGCCCCTGCAGCTTCTTTCATATTTTATTCTATTTTAAAAGTGCTCTAATAAAAAATGTTATTCCTCTATTAAAATTCTTATATGAACCACAGCCACTAAAATGGTTGTGATGCTTTGAAGTTTGACTTAATTAATATGACTGTAATTTGCTTCAAAGCAAATACAATCACTGACAGTTAAAGCTTACACTGAGAGAAAGATCTAGAAGGTGCTTTGAGACACATTTTTTGTTACCCTTTTAGCCCTTCTAAAAAGAAGCTTCTGGTCACCCCCAAATTACAGGCTTCAGAGAACAAAATTGCTGAATTTCTTGATGGCTAATCTCTTTCCTGGGCTTTCAAACCATAATAAGGCTTTTCTTATAAATTACTATATCTTGTATGTACGGTAAGAGCAGAATAGGAGCATCATGTGCCCTCATGTGGATTCTGCAGCACACCCAATCAAGGCACCATTGTTTGGATGCTCTTTCTTATAAAAATCTTATCTTACAGTTCCAATTTAAATGACCAGCTCTTAAACAAAAAGAAAAAAAAAATAACACTAAAGGAAACTTTCAAATTATGCTGATTAAACTAACAAGCTCACTTATTATACTGTTTTGACAATATTTCCTTTTATTTAAGCAGCACTGCGAGGCAGTACCTCATGGGGAGCAGGCAGGATGCTCTGGCTGAAGACAGACATTAGAGCTCAGCATTACAATATTCTAATGGCTGAGCTACATTTGCAGCCACAGAACAGAAACTGAGACTCAGCCATATCTCCTTCCTTGTTACTCTTAGCTTGGGGGAAGAGTGTCAACTGGTTCCTCTTGTTGTCCTTCATGGAGTTGATTTTTGTCTCTTTGGATAAGCAGCCTGGGATGGCAGTTTATTGCTGCCATAAACAAGGGTTTCTCAGCTGACAAAAAATACTCCTTCACTGAAGACAAAGTGAGCCCGTGTTTAATGTAAGATCCCATGAAAAGTAATTTTTAAAAAGGACTCTTATTTAATTTCCCTTGGCTGTGTTACTAATAATACTATTTGATATAGCAAATAGACTCCTTCAAATTTTTCATTGAAACAGAAAACACCTTCCTTCCACAGCATGTATTTAATAACTGTTCTGCCCCCTTAAGATGTCATTTAGTGTCATTTACAGTCTGCTACTCAAATCCCCTGGAAATAGTAAAGCAGGGGTTGGATATTTACTTTTCACTGGTTTTAAATAAAGCCTTGTTTAATCCCTAACTGAAAGACTTGGCCTTCTCCTCGAGGAAAAGGAGCTGATAATAACTGTGAATGTGTAACTTCTGTGTCACTGAAAAAAGATCTTCACTACTCGCCTTGGCACCTTTTCTATTTCTCTTGCTGTAGGTGTGTAAAGGGTGTGGAAAAAACATTTGCTAGTCAGCCAAACTGCTACATGATTTGACTGCAAGTAGACTAAACCAAAGATATTAAATTTTTTCTGGCTAACCACTAAACAGTTAGCAACCACCATAAACCAGCAGCTCTTCTGGGGTGTGCTCTGAGCTAAGTCTTGCAACCCTGGGAAGATCAGAACACAGTCAGTGGCCCAGATCGATTAAACACATTTTATTTGGAAGAGGTGTCACAGTGTCTCTCCTTTCCCAGCCTAACAGAACGGTTGGCAACCTTTCCAGTGACATAAAGAGAACTTTTGAAACCCACACGCCTACATAAAGCTCCTAACATCTTTGATTTAAAGGAACCGTGTTACAAAGGAGAATAGGGTGCACATGGTCTCAGAATATTTTCCCTCTGATTCTTCCTACTCCAAAACAATTCCATCTACAAGTACATTTTGATGACTTACACATTTTCATGTTATCTCAAGCAGGGGGGAACTGGCATTTTTATGACCTGGGATTTGCTTGCTGGCACTTACATTCCTGAGGAAATGCTCATTAGAACTCCAGTCAACACATTCCATTCTTTCCCAGCCTAAAGCCATCAAAGTTTAACACAGAGGCACATTTCCCAGAAACACTATTATGTCCAAAAATCTAATTTAAATTAGAAATAAAAGAGCTGGGTTCAAAAATTCATGTTAAAGAAACCTCAGCGTGACATGATAGCCAATAAGAAAAGTCATTTACTAAAATTAGCTAATACCCTGTATGCATTCGTGTTCAGTGGCTGATTTTACAAGTTGAAAAGTGTTCACAGAAAGGGAATCATAAGTACAATGCAAAGTAACTGTGTCCCATGGAGACTGAGTGAAAGCAAAAGGATTATTTTGTGCATGGACCCAAAACCATCATTCAGGGACAGTTCCAGCTGACTTCAAAACGTTTCACACTCAAGCAGTGGAAGGCATGCCTATGTCTATTATATGATGTCTTTTTGTTTAGCTGTGTCCTGGAGCGCTCTACAGAGTGGCTGTAAAGAGTAAATTGGTAGAGGTAGAAATTAACATTAGAGGCACAAAAAGAATTAAGAACTGTGGGCAAGGGAGAAGGCAAGGATATGTTTAGGAAGGGGTTAGAGAGTCAATGAGGTAGAAATAAAGAGGGAGGCCACTTTCAGCTAGTACATGATGTCAAGAAGGAATGAACTAAGCGGTAAGAGATCCTATGTGGCAAAGCAGATAAAATAATGCAGGAAAAACAGAGTAAAAGGGAGGATATAGACTAAGGCAAACCCTGAGAGAAACAGAAGAATCACTTTCAAGAATTTTGGAAACAAAAGGGTAAAATTTAGTGGGGATTGGTATTTCTCTGAAGCTTCCTCTTAAAAGATGTACTCTTAAGAAGCACCTTCTTTAAAGAGACCAAGGCCACATTCTGATCTAATTTTCACTTCTTCTCATGTGTAATTGCCACTGAAACTCATGGAATTCTATGCTTACAAAATATCAAAAGTATATCTGAAGGCTGTATGAAGTCACCAGAAATATTTTGAACTTTTAAAATTGAGATGGCAATTAACTGTTCCTTTGTATCTCAAGGAGAAGAAAACAAAACATCTAACAATTTCATTGATATTCTAATGGAAATGAGTACAAAAGGCAGAAGTAAAGCAACCTCTTTTAAGTAAGCCTTTCACTGAATTATGTTCATTCCTGAAGCATATTCTGTCAATTCAGATTATTTTTTAAGCATTTTTATACCAAAAAAAAAAAAA
>VXAY01005956.1:2642177-2704258 GCA_013399855.1 Oxyruncus cristatus
AAAAAAAAAAGCACACTGGGTAGAAAACCCAATGACTGCATTACCAAGCAAATGATTAAGGGCCAAGGTAAAAGCAAATTCTTCCCAAGTTTCTTTCTCAAATACCCTCAGGTTTGCACCCTTAGGAGGCAGGATGGAGCCCAGGATGGTGGTTCTGTCACTCTCACGTACTTGCCCTCAAACTATCATTCACTTCAGGGTTTGCAGCAGCCTTCTTGCCTCACAGAAAAATATGGATCTCAATAACATAACCAGTTCCTCCCACCAGTACAAATATGACCTTTAAACCCACATATTAACTGTATGCCAACAAGCTTTACAATTTTCTTGTAAGTATTGTAATTAAAGAGATGCAGCACTTGTTTAATCTGACATAATGCATTCAGCGAAGTACAACAGCGTGGGCACATCTGTATGTTTGCATACTAGAAAAGTCTAAAAATACTTGTATTAAAGGCAAAAGGTGGCTTTTGAACACATGACCCAGTCCTAGCTTCAATTATATCTTTCAGCATTAACTGTTATGGTCTTGTTTTTAGCTCCATGTGTGTGACTGCCTAATTACAAGGCAATGGTTTTTAAATGAAAGACCTTGATTCACAAAGGGGTGAATGTGGACTAGCACTGTTAACCAGACTGGAACTGAGCTGGTGCAAAAGCTTCTTGAAATAAGAATCTTGCTCAAAGCTTTTGTCTGTTTCTCTGTATCTGGAAGAGAGATGTGGTAAAATCCAGATTGGCAATCTCAAATGGGCTTTTGAGATTTACACCATTAATCTAAAAATATGATGCTTGACTGCAGGGAACAAATGATGACAGTGTAGTTAGGCCCCTCAGTGTGTTACACGGACTCAGAACATCTAAGTCAATGTGTTAACCATGTGTGTCTCTCTATACTGAGTTTCCCTGAAGTGAAATTTGTCCCGGAAAGGGAGCATAAACAAATTTTGCATCATAATGAGTGCGCTGCATTCCTCAGGTGTTTGCTGAAAAGTACAGCAAGCACACACAAATAAATACACTTGTAACTTGTACAGTGTTCACAGAATACAGAGAAGAGCTTCTGAAGGAAGTACCCTCACCAGTGGGAGCTAATGAATTGGAATATACACTGAATGGACATAAAATTGTCTCTTCTCTCAGTTGATGCTGCATTTAAGTTGCACAATCAAACAGAACTGTTTGATTAAGTTCATAATATTTGTGTGTTAAATGATTAAAGGATGCAAAACAATCATATTACTCTGCCAGTAACTTAAACATCTGAATGTCAGTTTTTTATCTCACAACCTCTTACCTAAGGAATACTGTGACTATTATAATGTATTCTTCAGATGGACATCTAACTGTCTAACCCAGAGAGGATGTCAGCATAGCCATAAATGCAAACCATCTTTTTTTCCAGAGAATCTGACAAAGTAAAGCATATTGCAAATATTTAAATAAACAGCTTGGTTGGGCTTTTTTTTTTCCCCATGTGTTTTATCTTTTCACTTTCATCTGTAAGGTAACCACTTTTGACTGCAGCATATCTGAAGTTCCTTTATTATTTATGAATATCAGTGAGCTGAGAGTATCTCTCAGGAGGGAGGGAGAGAATCAATAGTTTAACATTTGAAGTACATCTTTCACATTCAAGATTACAGTGGATGACTCACAGTGGGTGAATCACATGGTTAATGTCTGGCAGTCTAGAGCATTTTTTATTACCTGAGTTCTCATGAGAACGTGGGAGGCAGCATTATGCACCAAGGCCACCTACAACACGCATCTAGCCTTCAGACCATGAATTTTCCTTTATGAGAACTAAAAGCTGGGTGCTGCATGTGATCCCAGGTCTGCACCAGTTCTGCTGCTGGAGGTTTATGGCAAAAATCTGAAAACTCTCTTTAGGGACATCTGGATCATTTCACTTTGCCCATGTGTCACTTCGGAAACGTCACCCGATTTATCCTTTTGATTGTCATTCTGAATTGGCAGCCTTAAAGATCTATTCAAGCATGTTACTTGGAGATTCCAAGGTAAAAAGCACGGGCCTACTGCAAAGTCGGCTAAAGTCGGCACAAAGCTTTCCATTAACGTCAATGGACTTCAGATCAGGACTTAAAAAATATTACTCTTACTTACCTTTTCTTTTTATTAAAGAGCTTTTTCAAGCCAAACACTTTGGTTTGTGCTTAATTTTTAAGTATCTATAAGTCTTGAAACTCCTGCAGCCTGAACTCATTGTGCTTAGTACAGCATTCCTTCATTCCTGTTCCATGATTTAGGGAACTACTAGAGTTGCATTTGAAAGAGATGGTTTGAAGTAGCTCTCTGTGTATAAGCATGCGTTTGTGCATATACTAATAGACTTACAGATCAAGCACTACTTTCTGAGCTTCTTATGAATTTTCTCAGTACCAGGATTATGAAAGTGTTGACTCTTGAGATTATTGGCAGAAAAGGGAGATAAGATAAAGTTCAAAAATCATTTTAGGAGATTTAAATATAAATGTCCACCACAGAGTATATGGTTTGTCATTGAAAAGAAGTAAAAACAGGTTTCATTTTAAATAAGAAGTAATAAAGTGCATTCAAAGAGCTTGTTCTTAACAACTAAAAAGTAAGAAAATTATATTCCGATGATTTAGGTTTTTTTTCCCCTCTGATGATTGTGATGAATGAAGTTGCTTTTTAGACAAGATATGCTTAATAAAGGCTTTTTGGCAAGGATGAATTGATGTTAATGGCATCGGTGTCATTATTTTTCTAGGTTAACAAAACTTCCTGACAGAGGAAAAATGTTTACAGGGTTTCATTAGAAATCATGCATGGAGTTTTTCAAAGTCTAGACATATTTTAATGCTGAATATATAATGAAAAAATGGGTGTAGTTATAGGCTGTTCTTAAATGGCAGTTCAACTTTATAATGAACTTCTAGATTTTTTTAGTTATCCAGTACTTTAATGGGGTGTTTATTCATGAAGACAAGCAAACATGAAGCTTCCACACTGAAAGTGGTACATAGTATTACTACATTGCCAATATCTCTTCCTTAGGAAGTGAATTATTTAGCAGTCAGAAGTATATTCTTATCTCTGTATCGTTAATACCTCTCCAACAGACAGGAAAACTGATGCACATATTTGTGATCTATCCAGAGGAAATCAGAGGCAGAGCTCTCAACAGCTAGCAGAAATATTTCCAGAAACATATTTCCAGAATTTATTTCTATATAAAAATAGAACAATATCATCACAGTTCATATCCATAGTTAAAACATGTAGGCAAGACGTACAGAACCAATTTCCCCCAAAATGTCTGCCACAGCTCAGTAAAAACATTGTTTTCTGATTTAAATAGATGTGCTCATGTAACACCAGAAGGCATTCCTCACACTGACTGCCTGGGAAATTGTCAAATGCTTTGAGTAACAACTTTGAGCGTAAATCCCCTGTCAGAATACAACTGGCTACAGTTGTACATCTCTGCTGATGGCACTCTTGCCCACAAATGGACTGAATGAAAAATATATTAAGGGCCATTATAAAGTCCAACTTTTAATTTGGTTTCTTTGGATGGCTCACGATAATTTGAAGTCTTTAAATCAAAAGTAGATAGCATTCTAAAAGACATTATAGCTCAACAATTATGAACACAAAGTAAGAACTCCTGGGTGATGTTCTTTGGCCTGTGGGAGGCATGAAGTTGGAGTAGATGATGGTAATTGCTCCTTTAGCTGCCACATCTATGAATCTAAAGTACCTTTTCCACAGTCCTGAGGGGAGGAAAGAATATATGGTCATCAAGGAACAGTGGTTTCTGTTAATGCAGCCTTCCAGCTACCATTTCTGACAGCAGCTCTCTGAACAGACATCACCATTCTGATCTTTTCCATCAAGCATGGAAGTGATTAAAAACTTTTAGAAATACTTGTATAAGGTGATATTCAAGATATTGACTTTAGCTAAATGATGGTTAGGGTAAGTCACACCTTAATATCATTCAATCTTTTCATTTTACAACTCATCCTAAAAGTAATCTTGCTAAAGGAAGCAAACCTATTACTGCTGGTGATTTATTCAAAGGAGCTCATTCTGGTTCCCTTGGGGCTGTCTTCAGGTGCTTAAGGCATATTTCCCTAACCAATTTCATACTCTGTGAAATCTTTCTCTCTCTTTACCTCTCTTGTCAGGAAAGGATCAAATTTTCTCACCTTGAAACAAGCTTGTTCTACCCTTTTGAGCAATCATGGGAGATAGATGCATCATTTAGATATTCTTACAGGTAATCAGGAAGGTAATTGCTAGATTAGCTGCCAGTGCAGAGTTCTCTTCAAATACAACCTTAATTCAAAAACAAGGGACTCCCTGACCTCTGCAAAATTAATAATGTCCAACATCCACTTAGAAACTCCTTAGTCCTCATTTAGGGGTTTCTCAGATTTCAGCCTTTCTAGAAAAAAACAGGTAATATTCAATTTCTTTCCTCCCACTCATTCTTAAATCTTTGGAGCCGAGTGTGGAAGCATCTTGAAGTCATTCCATTTCAGTCCTACCTGAATTCCAGCCTATGGTTTCTGCACTGCAGTGCATATCTTAACCTTTACTTCTCGAATTTCTCACTTTACTGTGGATCAAATATCCCAATAAATGTGCCATTGAAGAGCTTAATTAATTTAGGTGATGGAGCTGTGGCTGTTGCAACCACATGAAGTTCTAGACAGTAACTCTGCTGCAGAGCTTCACTGGATGTTTTCTGTGCAGCTGGGGAATTCATCTTCTATCAAACATGAATACAGTAATGAGGTCTACGGCCACATTTCTAACTCTTGTGTGCAAAACTTTGTAGGGACACTTAATTTGTGATTATAGATTTATCTATTCTGGTTTAATTTCTTCTGTTCCCCTTCTGTGTCCCTTACCCAAAAAAATCCCATTAGAAATTTTTTATTTATCCCCCATTTCTTTCTGCTCCATTGAAAACTCTTCCATCTGGCATCCTATAGTAAGTCCTATATCCCTCTGGGCAGTAAACCCTTTTTCATTTCCCTGGTGTTTTGGAGGGAGCTTCATTACTTGGGTCACCTTGGAGGGTTTCACAGTGGGGATAACCACCCTGCTCAGGTGTAGCCCACGCAGGTGTCCTTCATTCCTCACTGATCACATTACTTGGGTTTCTCCACCTGTTGCCAGTTCTGTGACTTGTGCAGGGTCTTTGTGTTTAATATGATTAACCTGTAGTGGGATAACCCAACATCAAGCAAATTTAATTTAGTATTCGAAGCAAATCTGGGGGTAGGGATGTGGCATTAGTAATGATGGCAAAGAAGGAAGGGAGTAGGTCGTGGAGGAGGTTTATTGTGTAGCTGGGAAGCAGTACGGATGTTTTTTCTCATCCTGTAGCAACAGGAACTGAGGCAACTGCCAAGAGGTACCTAATGTCCCTTCCTGGCAGCACAAGCAGAAAGACAAGAAGTTCACAGCTTGATTCCTTGCTTTTGGCAGCTCAAAAATGACAAATGCAACAGGAGTACTCTGGAAAACAGCCTGATGAAAAGGCATAATTAGACATCATTTACCCATGGAAGACAGAGGAGGTATGTACTTATAGGCTTACAACACTTTCCATGCTGCATTTCTTTATTAACTCTTTGTTCCTACTGGAAAGTTTAAATTGGCTTTATTCTGCTTGGGAACCACAGTGAGAAGACAGTTATTCTGTAAGTCAGTCAAGTGGGTTTGAATAACTGCTCAGTTAATAGTTTGGAAACATGCTGGCAGGTTTTGAACTGTTTGTTGTTTTTTCTCTCTTGGTGATGCACAAATAGCTTGAACTCTTTGAGGGAAGTATGATGAACCTATCAGCTGTGGAAGTAAAATGCTGGAGATTCAGTCCTTGCCTTGTTCTTTCAGCTGGGAAGATAAGAAAAATCTCTTTTGCCAGGAGATAAGTGAAGAGGTGCAAAGGGGTGACTGCTCAGTTGACAAGTGAAATTCAGTGGAGGTTCTGCTCTGTCAGGAGCTGAGGAAATGGCTGTGGCAGTTTGTCTTCTCAGTGATTTGTTGCTGCCCTCCGTTGCATCCTGCACAGTAAGCAGCACGAGCACTCCTTGCTAGAGCATAAAGTAAGTTAAAGTTTACCTTCAGCTGCCAAGGAAAGCTGTTAAATTAATCTTGTTGGTTCTAAACTGAGCCGTTCTCCTGACTCAGCTTAGGCAGCAACATGCTAGTGAGAAGGTTGGAGGTTTTTAGATCAGGGTGGAATGGAACCTTCCTCTCACCCACTGCAGGCCAGTGGAAGACAAACACTTCCTTCAGATGTGTCTCACCTGCAAATAATAGCCTCTCTGAACTTTTTGTCTTCTGGGAGACTAGTGGGATTTACACTCTGCTATGTGGTATGAATCCTGATATTTAGCACGGCCTAAAGAAAATAATGTGATTTATATATTCAGATAAATATAATTTATTGATTCACAAAATTAGAAACAAAATTACCTAAACACAGAAGGGGAAAAAAAAAAGTAATTTAGAACTTTTTATTTGTAATCTAAATACAGATTTGATAATTGCTTTTTTTCCCTAGCCACTTCTGTATCCTAGATATCCTGGAAGAAAAAAATAAATCACTGTAGCTGCATTTTTTTCTGACCTCCCTGTAGTAAAATGGCAGCCTACCAACAACTGTCAATTTGCAAATAGAGGTGAACACGTAGTTCTTCAGCTGTCAGGCAGCTGATTTCAGGATGCTAAGTAAGCCTTGGGGAGATGCTGGGATGCCATGCTGTCCGTGAGGCAGACTTGTTTAGAAATGGAGGAAGCACTGCAGACAGCAAAAAGTCTCTCTGAGATTTACACTTACTGTTTAGGGGGCTCCTGAATCATTCCCTAAAGGAATCATACAAAGCAGTAAACTTGTAAAGGCCATCTGAGGCAAAGAATCCAGCGCCTCTCAAAGAACTCTGTAGCATGGAAAGCTGGCTTATATGTCTCTTTCTGACCCTTTTCTGTGATTTTGGTCTCAACATCAGTTTAGCATTAATATGAATTTTCTCAATATCACTCCAGCCATATCCCCAGGTGTTGGGGAACCAACAGACAAAGGCAGAACATTTATGTGAATGATATTCACTTTTCTTGAGTGACACTTTGCTGGTTCTTGCTTAGCTTGACTCTGGAGTAGCCAACTCAATCTCCTGGCGAGACAACTAAGGCATCAAAGTGCTTTGAATGGATGGCTGCAGGAGATTCACCCTGTGCTGCACCAGGAAACCACATTCACATACCAGTAACCAGAACATGCAGCTGGAGTCCGTGACCAGCCTTAGAGCTGGAGCTGATCAGTGCAAGAGCCAAATGCCTCCAAGCACACTCGATGGATGCGTGTGCACAGTAGGATCAGTGGGCCCATATGGACAGCCCTTCCTCACAGAATTATGCTGGGAAGTTTTTTTTTAATAGTACATCAATAGTGACAAACTCATGACCACTGTACTAAAAATCCCAGGAGCCCTTGTAAAATCTCTTCAGGGAATCAAATGTTAATTTTATTTTTTTTTTTTCCTTAGGACGTGTTTTTCCTTTTCTCACTTATGCAAAAAGAATAATGTCCATAGCACTGACACACACTTGCAGTAAATTACTATTGATTTTATGCAATCATTCAGCTGCATTCCAGTGCTCAAGCAACTATGGGGGCATTTATTGCTTCCTATCATGTATTCTGCATTGATGAGCGTGGTGTGCTGGGAATAATGCTATTTACATTGTGCAAGAAAATCACTCTGAAAATATAGTCAGTTTGTTAATTGGTAAAATGTTTTCCTTGTTGGCAACTGGTTCATTCCTCTCTCCACACCCCAGTATCAGAATTTACTGACAGGCTCTTTCAACGAGGAGGGAGGGGGGAAATAGTATTGAAAATAATTCATAGGCTGTCACTATAAAAAAGAAAATTAGTCTTGTAGAATGCTATGGAAGAACTTCATGCATTCATCTCTAGTATATGTCTCTGAACTGTCAATGTATTCTACTTCCTAGTTTATAGCCTGATCTAAAGATATTTTTCTGTCCTTCTCTTTGTGTATCAAAAAGACCATTGTGTGTGGGGGGGAGTTCAATATAGTACTTGGGTTGCACTTACTGCACTTAGAAGTGATTTAATTCCAATAATCTGAAATGACAAGTACTGTATGGGTTTTCTCTTGGCATTAATAGGATCAAACCAGAAGTGAGATATATACTGACAGGGAGGCAGGAATTAAGGATCATAAAAATAACATTTGAAATGGTTCTTAAATTGAAATAAAGCTCAAAAAAAAAAAGTGCAAGGAAAAAAAAAATCTAAGCAGCGGGAACAAAGGAAATGTACTGTTCACTGAAAGAACTAAGGGTAGGAACAGGTGAAAAAAAAATGGCAGAGAGAACCAGTGCCTGCTAAAAATGAAAGGACTATATGTTACTAAAACTTTATCATGCTGTATAGTTTGGAAACATAGATAATACTTTTTGCTCTCACAAGAAAGATCTGAATAAATCAGTGGAGACTGAATGGGCTTAAACATCAGTAGCATTATTCCTTCATCCATACAGAGACTCTACAGAGGGCTGTAGGATGAAAGAGATGTAAAAAACATACAGATGGATGCAGATTAAATTTGGAATATGATCAATTCATCTTTTATGTTAGAACATTTTATTAATATCCCATCTTTTAGTTCAGATATAGTATCCGACAACAAACATGATGCTAATGCCTTGTAATGAAAAGATTTAGCTGTGTTGCTTGCTGGAAACTATTCCATCCTGTTTGTTGCATCTTACCTCTTCCTAGTTCATTAAATTCATAGTGGAGCTGCTAAATATACATAGTTAAAGTTCATTTAGACTCAAAAGTAGTTCTGGATCACCTTTAAACATGGTATTTTTTCACCTATTAGTTGTTCTAGGCCTATTTCAACAGCAAATGTGAAAGAATTCAAATGGGCATCGATTCAGGGTCGCTGCCTGAAAATTCCCTCAGTATCTACATCTCTCTCCATTACCACAGCCAGGCCAATTTTCTGTCAGTGTAGAAAGATAAATCAGTATATCAATATAGCCAATATCAGTTTAAAAACTCCCATTGCTGCATTTCAGTGCCATGCAGAATAACTGACATGGAATTGCTCCCTCTCTGTATTCCTTCTGGACTTCATCTGTAAGTGAGGAGTCCTTTTTGCACTGTGATTATGGAAAAAGACTTTCTTCAGGCTTGGGAAGAGCAAAGACAAACTAGGAAGAACTTGTGTTTCTGCTTTTCTAATCGTGCAAAATTCTTTCGCAATTCATTTTTGTTGATTTTTGGATCCTTCATTTTTCCAGATCGCTTTTAATAAGTCCATTAAGCACTCTCTGCATTCTGGTTCACTGCCTTTTTGGAGAAACTTTAGGTTGTGGTACTAAATAATACTTTTTTATTTAGTGCTGAGCTGTGTATTAAAATACCGTTTCAGTCTAGATATTAAAATTAATTTTGTGCTGTTTATTTATTAATTCAGACCTGCAGCAGTTTGTTAGAATGGATTCATATGAAAAAGAACCAAAAGAAACAAAACAAACCAAAACCCAAAACAAACACAAAACTCAAGCAAACAACAAAAAACCCAAATGAAAAACCAAACCATAAAACAGGTCATTATAAACAGAAGAAATCATATTACCTAGCAGCGAAGTGGAACTAGTCTGAGTAATTTCCCTTTGAGATGGTCTCCTGTTCAAGTAGTACAGTATTTTGATTCCTATGAAAATGTAACTCTATCAAGCACCTAAATCCTCCTGGTTACAGTGACATCGCAAACCAGTCGGTCACATAGGAGTTACACTCTTAAGTCCCCCTGTATCAGTTAGTGCGATACAGAGTGTACACAGAAATCAAACAGCATGAAAGGAGTTATTGAGGTTTATTGTTAATCTTTGCTCCTAAATATATATATATATATATTTGCTGCAATCCGGTCAAAAAAAACCCTTTAAATTTGACAAAATAGGGCTTACATGGCACTGCTGGATGTGAGAGCTCTAGAGAAGACATTACAGAGTTATTCGGGCCATGTGTATTTAGATGTTCTATATTTGGTTGTTTTATCTGACACCCAGTTTGCCCAACGTCACGAAGTTGGTGTCTGCTGTTACATATGGGATGCCAATACTCAAGAGAGGTACCTCTGTCTGACCTTGTCACCTCTGGGCTAAATCCCACATTGTAGGTGATTCAGGTTTTCTGAGACTCAAATGAGAAATATACAGGGGTTATTTGGTATCTTTACATTTGTTATTTTCACATGCCCTTCCTGATCTGTTAGTTCTCAAGCTAAAGGCCTCATTTTCATACCTTGTAACCTCAAAATTCTCGTTAAATTCCATGAAACCAGAAGGCAGGCACTTGGCCTTGACAATCAGGCCTTGATTCAGACTGTCTGATACACAAATTAAACATTAATGCCCAAAAATTACTAAGATTTGGAGCAAGGCACTTTTCCAAGATTCAGTGGAAAAAGGTGAAAGCTTACTCACATTCACAGAATATTTATACATTGGAACGTATTCTTGAATGTTCTGAGGATTATCCTACAATTCTGGCACTTCTTCAGTTTTTTGGGCACCTTCTCCCTAGTTGCAATTAGCCCTTTATTCCTTCATGTTGTCTTTCACCCCTACGCTAGCAAGCCTTATTTGGCTTTCTTTTGCACCTCTGTGTAATTTGTCTTCTCAAAGTAAAATGGAAAGGTGTTGAAAATTACACAGGAAATTCTGTTTTCTTGAAACAATTACCTGGATGTCATCTTGAATATGTCAGAGGCCAGAATGTCAAAGGTGTAAATGAGATGATAGGCATAAATATCCCAAGACCTCTAGAAGGCAAGGCCTGGAAAACATGCTTATAGTAATGTTTGGTGTTTAACTCCAAAGTGATATTGTAAAAGATACTGTTTAAAGTTTAATGAAGTTACATTGTTGGGGAAAAAGGCTAATGTCAAAAGAAATATTTTGAGATATGCGGAAAATCCATACATATCTTCCATCTTGGCCAAACCAATGTTTCTGGACTGTCAAACACTTTCTACTTCAAAAAATATACAGCCAGATAGTCTGGAATCTGGAAGTAAGTGAGTTAGTTTAGTTAGTTAGTTGACGATACAGATTGTTGATGAAATACTGGCTTGCTTTAATAAAGAAAAAATGTACAGAAGATGGGAGATTTTTCTGCAGGAGGCTAAGGGAGATGTATGACAACACTGCTTTTCATGTCCACTACAAGAGCTGAATTTCAGCAGCATCAAGGCATTTTGTGTTAGTAAGAAAGATTTCTGACTGTTAGGGCCGGAATAGGAGACTGCAATTAGCACCATTGGTCTTAAACAAAAAACAACAACACAAACAAACAAAAAAAAGCCACACCAAAAAAAACACAAACAAAAAATACCCCTACCAAACACCAAACAAACAAACAGAAAAGAAACATAAAAAGACCCCTCTAACAGTTTAAACAGTATCTCCTAGCAAGGACACTCACAGCTGTCTCTGCCTGAGCAGAGGCCTGACTTGGAGGACACTTCAAGGCCTATTTCACATTCACTTATGTGAACGTCTCTCCATTGCTGGCGTAGACTCTTAGGCACTAATAAGCCTTTGTTTGCTTAGTGGTTGCCCCAAACATTAATCTTTGTATTAAGGATGTTAATTCCCTCAGGAGAAGTGTTACTGAGTAAGAAATTCAAACTTCACGCTGGCAACGACCTCACTCGATTATTCCTTGCCACAGGTTCCGAGGTGTTTGTTCTGAGCTGCTGCTTGTCACGGCCGTGCTGCAGCTCCTCAGTGGCTGCTACAGCTCTTGTTCTAACCTGATCAGTCACAGTCGTGCATGCACTGAAGTCAAAAGAGTCATCTAACTCATTGTGCAAGACAGAACCTGACTCTGCAGATTTACAGTACCCACAGATTTTATGTCAGCAGAAGGTGACTGCGTCTGTTTATTAGTCACGTTAGATGGGTTATGACCTTTAAGCCAGCAGGCAAAATATCTTGTGCTGCTGGACTCAGTAAGGGGCTCGTTACTGAGCTCAGCAACAGAACAAACCCCCAAAAAATCAAGATGAAATGTTAAGTATTCAAAGGGAGGTTCCCACATGTATGATGGAGAACAATGTGTTTAGGGAACCTAAATAACGTGCTTAGCACCCCAAAATGCTCAGGTTTCTCTGGTTTTATTGGAGCATGTGAAAATTATAGGTTCTCAGATTTATTTTTAAAAAAAAAACAACTTTAATTTAGGTCCATTTATATATGGTTATATTAGGTTCCTTTATATATGAAGTGCATTAAACTAATATTAACTACCTGACTATGAATATTTTAATCAAAATATAATTAAAAATCATTCTACTTGCACACTTTGTGCAGAAGGACTTTATTTTTTATAGCTAGACTGTAAGAAGTTAAGAACTTTAATTTTGTGCAGTCTGCCCCTTCCAGTAGTGATCTGATAATGAACTTTGGTCTTTATGAGGAGAATAGATTTTAATTTTTTTAACACATCCATCATCAGTATATAAATTAATTCTATTGAATTTGTATTGTGTTGTTAGCAAAGAACAATACATCAAGCCTGTCTTTGATATGCAGGTAATTATTTCATTAATGGAACGTTTATATGTTCAGCATCAAACTAGTATTTCTCTCCTGTTTGTTTTCCATTTTGTTCCATTCCATATCTAAAAAAAAAAAAAAATCCAGAAAAATAAATCCTGTGAATAGAACTGCCAATGTGTAAATTTCCTTCTGTTTAAAAGCTGTGGTATTGATTTTATTATGTGTGTGAATCCAGATGGCTTTGCTCTTTACCTGCACAAGAATATGTTATCGGGTTGAGCTTGTTAGGTAACTATGTGTAGTTGAAAGAAAAAAGCTTTTTCCTGGAAAATGTCGGTGTTATCAAAGTGTTCTGCAATGATTCAACCTAAATGGAAATGATTCATTATATCAAAATGGCACAAGACACTTTCTAAGTGATTCAATGTAAATGTATGGTGCATTTTCTTAGCTTATGCATTGTGACGGTTGTAATTTGGGACCCCACAACTGGGGTTTTAGAAAGAAAAAAGGGATGGCTTTAAATGTGTCATAAAAGATACAGTCTCACTAAAAAACCTGGCTTATAGCACACAATGGGATGTCATGCTCCCTACCTGGGAATGGATCAAAGTCTACAAAGGGTATTTTTTTTTCCACAGACACCTCTAATGTCAAATTTTCTCTGATTGTAGAACGAAATCACCTTTTATAATGCAAGTTCAAAACTAATCAAGTTTATTTCTATCCCACTTAAAATAGAAAAGCTTATGAAAATGAGAGAACACGGTCACGCGCCACGGGCTGGGGAACCTCTGTGAAAGTTACTTGAAAACAGGAAATATCTCTCAGCTGCCCTGTCTCTGAACTCTCATTTTGCTCCTGGTGGAGATGCTGTGCGTGCTACAGCTTGCTTTAATGCTCCTGCCACTCCTCCCACTCAGGTCATTCAGACTGGGGCACATCACTTCCTACCTACACAATATGTGGTGATAAGAGATTAATTAAATATTTTTCCAAATGTCTTTGCTAAAATACGTACATGGGAAGAATCAGATCAAAGAAATCCTAAGAGGAAAGGGGATGGAATTTGGAACTGGTTATCAATATTCCTCAATGCCTATTATTCCTGAATCCCTGAAACATAATAAATAGTCCACAATAGCCACACATTGTACGAGCAACAGGTTGCTGTTTTGACTGTAGGCTTCAGACATGGAGTAAAGGGATTATTTGTTACTGTCTTGGTCATCTGTGACTTACAAATAAATCTAAATCTCTTTTCTCTACATGCCAGTGTATGACAGGTCTGGGTAAAATCCCACGGTGATTCCAGCATATTTAAGAAAAGGAGGCAATTGGTACTTCCTTGATTTTGATTTTCAGGATCATAATGACTGTTGACATTTTTCACATCATCACTTGGTGTTGAGTTGTACCTTTACATGTTTAGCAGATCTGCCCAAATGGCTGCAAACTCCAGCACCCCCCGAAAATGTTAATGTGGTGTTAAGGCCAGTCCAGAGTTCCAGGCGAGTGCATTAAGAGTGAGATTCCAGACAGGATGTTAGATGGGGAGGAGAGTGGTTGGTCACTGACAAAAGCAGTGTTCCAGCAGCTCCATGGGGCTGCTCCAGCACTTCACAGTTGGTCTCTGCTGTCTCACATCCTCCACACTGAGCATAAGTTTTTGAGCACAAGCTGAGCTGCTTCAGCCTGTTATGCTGCAGCCTGTGCAAAGTACCTGTGCACATTCCCAGCCAGCATTCCCTCTCCACCACACACAAACCTGCTCTTTGTCGGATAGTCCCCCCGTGGCCTATCCAACATGTGCTGCAAGGGTAATGCTTTGCAAGTGAGGAGGAGAGCAAAAACAGGGGGAAGCAAATGTCAACCAGCACATAGAAGTGGAAACACCTGCCTGGCAGTGAGGAACAGCTGTATGTGTGCAGCTGCTGTTCTCTCTCTCTACACAAGCACCACGTGCTTGTTGCTTTACTTAAGGTTGACCAGGTTCTTTGCTGATCTGTAGGATTTAGTTGATGCTATTTAGAAAAGGAGACTTCTTTACCCTTTGGATTTACTCAGCTTTAATCAAGGCTTCTGTGGCAAATAGCAGACCTATAAAAGTTGTATCTATTTTCTAATTTTATTTCCACTAGAGTTTTGAATGGAAAATTTTCTTGCTACTGATCCTTAAGATAAACTGTGGATGAATTTTAGAGAATGATATGAGCAGCAGATTTTATTTGGGTTTCTTTTTTTTTTTTTATCTTCTGCTTCCATTTACCTTTTAACTGACCCTCATTCATTCAGGATCTACATAAAGTGATTGTGCTTGTTGGGATCTATAGATGATCTTCATTTTTGGAGTTTGTCGTCTTTGTTTTTTTTATCAGGAAATTTTTCTCTTAGAAAGTGCAGTTTCATTGCAATCTAAATGCATTCTAGGTTGTGTACATAATCAGTTTGATTACAATAGTTTATTTGAAATTAATAATACATCTTTCCCAGAGGCTGGAAAAGTCCCATTCCTCAATCATATGTAGGCACTTAATTCCTGCTGGAGAGCATCCAGCTCACAGTATAATTATAAGCAATAGCTAAGAACCATCAAACTATTGCACTGAACCATGAAGGATAGAAAGTATGAGAACACAGGTTTTGTAGAGACATGAAAGCTGGAAATAATTGCCCTGCAAGTTGAGTGTAGATGCTGAGACGTGTCTTAAACTGGGCAGAGCAGCCCAGTCCAGAAGGAATTACCTGTTTTCAAACTCCATGCTACCACTGCTAATTGTAATAACCAAAATCAGCCTGTCTCTGCATTTCTTTTTCTTTCTTTCTTGAAGTGTAGATGTGTTGTATGCCAGTAATAAGTGATTAGCCTAACTTGTGAAAATTCAAACAGTTGAAATCTGTAGACATCACCTAATTTTGCCATGACATACACAAATATAATTAGAAGCTGGGAACAGATGGGACAAAAAGCATATGGGCATTCAGTTCATATGAAATTCAGCATAGATACATTCTTCTCCTGAAAAGGTAAAAAAATAAATGTGGGAGGCATTTCTTCCTGTCCTGTCCCCCCCACCAAAAAAAGGTCAATCCTCTGTTACAGTGGTAAAGGACAGAGTGATCTTTTGTAAAATATATTATTGGCAGCAATTTCTTCCATTTCTCTCTGCCAAGTCTTATGACAGTGTACATAAAACCAACAGTAAAAAAAAAATCTCATAATTAGAGTACTCATCATCTTGCATTAAAAATTGGTACAAAAAAATAAATCCCTTTAGGGGATAGCACTTAACTCCAGTTGACAGTAGGCTCAATCCTACACATTTTACTCATACTTTTAATGTTGGTGACGTCAGTGAATTCTGTACAAGGCCAGCAGGGTTTGCCCTGAGTCGTGTTTGCTCAGAGGGAATAGACATAAAAAACACCAACCTTTAAGGAAAACTGCAGTATAATCCAAGTAAAATCTCTGAGCTTCCTGTTAAAGAAAGGCATTGTCTTTCCTGTGAAGGAATCATGTTCAAAGACCGTTTTATGTCTGTATGCTTGAGGTGTGCTGAAACACACTGGAGTGTAGCCTCCTGTCCTCATTTTACAGGCCATTTGGAAAGCACTCCTGTATCAGCATTCCTCTGGCATGCACACCTCCAGTGAGGCGCAGTGCTCTGCACAGCACCCTCAGCTCAGGGGGAAGCACCTTCTCTGCATCACGCTGCAGTGATATGTCACAAGAAAATGTCCCTCTCTGAAATCCTACATCTCTACTAGTTGGGGCCATGGTGGGCTTTCCTGATTGTGGCCACCGACAAGAAAAACCTAAACTGCCCCACGGTCCCTCCTGGGAAATACCCAGAGAAAGGGAGGAAAGGGAAAAGAATCCGAGTGATCTTGCTCTGTCATATTGACACAACTCTGGAGTAGCTCTGTTAAAAGAATCCTTTTGCTGATCACAGTTTATGTCTGGGGAAAAAAAAAAAGGCCTACTTGTAGAAGCCACCTATGCCTTTGCCTGAGGAATGTTAGCATGTTTGAAGGGACACCTCAGGAGGGCCCCTGAAGTTCAAGATCTGCAGTTTGCTCTGCTTTACCACACACTTGCAGCTCCTTGTACTTCCTTCAGGCAGCCCCTGGAATGGTCCTCAGCTGCCTTATTGCCACCCATCCTTGCGTGGAATGCTACCTGGCTTAAAATGCTTTGCAGGTAGAATTTAAACCCTCTTTCCTTTTTTGCCTTACTCTGAAAGCCAACAGATGGATCTGCTCTCAGCCTCGTATCTTTGAGCATCAGCATCAAACTTTGCAACATCATGTGTTTTGAGAGCACCTCTTATTCACTTCTGTTCTTGATCGTCTCTATCCTACCCAGGCTTACCTTAAAAATACTGTTCATTCAGTAGCATATTTTCAGTGCCATTTATTTGCCATTTGTTTAGCATTTAAATAAAAGCAGGAGAAACGACCGTGACAATTAACAGCATGTATTGTTCTCTGGGACAATCCTTGCAATTAGTATGTTAATTTCCCACAAATATGACCCAAGCTATATTAGCAACCAGTATTACCATATGCTTCTGCAAAGAAAATAATCATCAAATTGTTTAACAGTCTCCTGGGAAAGGCGAATAGAAGATCTGATTTAGGACAATATCATGTCTTGAGAAAATTACACTATGTTCCTGTCATATTTTTGTCTATTATGGTGCTGTCTGCAGATGCATTTCCTTTTGAAGAGTGTTATAATTTATCATGCTAGTAGAGATGTACTGAATTTTGGCTAGTTAAGCACCAGCAAGCAGAACATCCGAATCTGCTGGAAGTGGGGCAGCAAGCTGACCTCTAGCTAAAGGTGGAGGCAGTCCTATCAGACCTACTTGTATGTTATTATAAACCCTCGACACAAGTTGTGGGGGTTTTCTCTCTTTTTGGCAAGGAAATTTGGACATTAATTATTTAGTAAGATTTTTAAAAACCATCATTGCATTGTATTCTCTCTCTACTTCTCTACATTGCAATACAGCCCAAATTTGCTTATCATAGGTACATGTTAAAAAAATCCAGGGTCTTTCCAAAGGAAATATCATTGGGGTTGGCACAAATATCCTTCTGGGCTTCTGTAGCCTGGATAATCTTAGATATTTTCTGCTGATTCAGGTTCTTGTGGTGATTATTTCATCTTTTCTCGCCCTGGAAACACACACATTTGTCATCTAAACTACAGAGTGTAAAGGCAATCAGTGCAGTTATACCATATGCTGAGGAATCCATGTGAAAGGAGTTTGGGAAATCATAGTTTTGTTTAGAAGGAGGAGGCCCTTTCTAGGTACTTGGTCCCTTACAAGTTCGAGTAATTCTCATCAAATGGGGTGCCGTGGGAAAGGTCAGCCTGTTTGATGTATGCTTCTTTTCCAGATTTTAGAAAGATTCTCTGCAATTTTAAGTCTTTTTGGATTCTCTGCAGTTTTAATTCTTTTCATTTTCTCTACTTTATTATTTAGAGCAAGTTACTCCCTTAGTGGCATTAACATTCTGGCTAAGGAAGCCTAGAGGAGCAAGTTAGGCAGAATCTAAATATATAGAATACCCTTTGGCTGTGTCAGCAACTCCAGCTCTTTGTTTCTTATGGATATATAAGACTTTCTTTCAGAGACTAACCAAAGAAAAGGCTGAAAATCTACCTTGAAAGAACGTGAACTTTCGAGAAAAACCTCATAAAACTAGTCTGCAATCGCGTTCTCTTTTCTTTGCCTGGCTACTCAAGCGGAATATTTTCTAGCCTTTTGTTCCTGTGAAACTGCACTACATATGCTGAAAGCCTGGAGATTGCCTCTGGATTGGGGTGGGAGTGTTCTTTCAGATTTGATTTTTTTTTTGTAAGAGGAATTTGAAAGGAAGAAAAGAATGTACTGCAGGCCCCCAAGAGTCAAAAATCGAAAAATGCTGTATTAAAGCTGCATGAACACCTGTGTGAAAAATAGACCTCCACTATAGTAGGATAGAAAAGGTTTATTAATTCTGATTTCTTTTGTGGGACTGTTCACTTTGAATGTTAATTTTCCCAAAAGTTCTGTAAATCAGGTTGTTCTATTTTCCTGATTAAGCAGTTTGACATTTCACATGAAGTCCATGGTGTTTAGTATGTTAATGTCTTCAGTATTAATACTAAAATGCTAAAAATCTAATGAACATAGTTGTCTCCCAAGCAGTGGTAACACTTTCAAAATAATTTACCTAATCTAATCTTTTTTTCCTGAAAATTTTATTTATTCAGCTCAGATACAGGTTTCTAAAAATCCAAGAGGTTTGTCCATAGACTGTAGGAAACAGATACAAAGGCAGTGTTATTGGTATTATTAGCAATGTTTCCTGATCAAAAAAGCTGAATTTGACAAAATTTTCTTGCATTAAAATAGCCCAAATATTATGGATAAACATGAATTCAACACTGATATTGATGAAGTTCTGTCATGGGCCAGAGCTATTTCGGAACAGCATACTGAAGAAGCTCGTAGTTGACTCATTTAAGAGACAAGATGAAGAGGCCACTGACCAGAAGGAGGAAGAGACATTTGTAGATGTTTACTAAACTGAGTTTAATTTAGACTGAACGAACAAGCTCAAGTTCCCATTAGTAAATCTGTATCGATAACATCAATGTTTTTCCAGTGTATTTTAAAAGGATATTATGTACAAGAGAATTTAAATTGAATCAGTCTGAGTCCTACTTTATAAAAAGTCAGTAGTTCAAAACCTAATGTAATTCATTTTTATGTGTATTTAAACATACCTTACAACTGTGTGAAAATTCCCTTTCATTATATGCCATTTCAAGTAAATTTCCATCTCACAGAACAGATTTATAGCATTTCTAAAACATATAAACCATGCACTGCAAAATATAAAAGGGGTAACTTTTACATTTCTTAGAAAACAGTTAATATTAAATAAAACAATAATAAGTTTAGAAAATAATTTAAACCCCTTTTAGAGTAATTGGAGAAGAAAACACTCTGAGACAAACTAAAACAATCTAGAATCAAACTGGAGAACTCAGTATCAAAACACAGCTTGCAAAATGAAAGGGTTAAGAATGTTCAGCACATGTAATGATTTGATTAGTTTGGCATCAGTGGGTACTTCATCATGGATCATGACAGGGAATGGCCTTAGGTGTCCAATAGTTGTTCCCACGCATTCGTTGCCTTCACCATGACATCCTGTGAGAGCATAATGTGTGTATACAAATTAATGACGCCGTATATTTCCAAATCACATGTTCAGAGTATTGCCCTCAGAGTAAAAGAACATATTGTTAAATTATTGCTTTTCTAACTGTAGTACAGTATTGGCGCTGATTTTATTTTAATTGCAGAAACAGCTCAGTTTCTGTTTTCCCTCCTAAAAAAATGTTAATGTCATAAAAATTCTACCTTTTATTCCATGATAAATGTTAAAGGAGAACTGTATTCTTTAGGACTAGACTCCACAAAGTAAGATTATGACTCTTTTAATTACAAAGATATTATGGGATGTAATTGTATCAGATTAAGGTAGCAGTTGGACCGTGGTTTGCCTGATTTTCCTGATTTGATGTGATAAAAGGATAACCCCTTCCTTTTTGAACTAAAGTGTGATTGTGCTGAAAATATTTTGCAACAAATAATTGAAGGCTAGATTCCCTTTCTGAGGATGTGGTGGATATGAACACATCAACAGTACACTCCGTACTTACAATTTGACTACACAAACTAGTTTTAGATATGAGCAAAATGTGCAAAACTACTCTGCTGCATTGTCCTAATCAGTTTAATTTCATTGTGGAAAATGAATTTATGATAATATACCAGAAAACCACTATGCATTTGACCTTATTAAACTGGAGTGGAATCAAATTGTATACTATTGACCTTAACCTTGGCTCACTGTGCAGATGAATGAAAATAATTGCACTTGTAAAAATAATCAAATGGCTGCACACAGCTCTGCAGATTGAATGGACCTTGGCTCAGTGCTGTTAGGAATGATATCGCCTACAGAAATAGAGTTTTGTAATTAATGAAGAACAGGGACAGGAAAAAAAAAATAGTTCTCCACTGGATGCCTTTAAGCAAGAGTGGATGGTTGCAATTGTATTAGCAGGTATTTGTTGTAAAATTGAGATTGGTTTTAAAGGCTGGAGCAGAAGAAATGCATGGCAGGATGGAGATGGAAATTATGACTAGAGGACTAGAATGAGATGTGTTTGTAACCCAAATTGGGCCAGTAAATAAGGAATCTCTAGCTATTACTCCAATTAAGAAAAGGGAACTACTGAGACTTGCAGCTTATGTGACTGATGAAAATTTGGCCCACTAACTGTGGAAAAAAAACCCCAAAAACTGGAAAGATGCCTTCCCTGAGATCAGTCTTCATTTTGCATGTTTGCAATTGATGCTGCTGGGCAGTGGAACAGGTTTGTGGATTTGTGTGTCTGGTCACTCAGGTGGAAGGTCCTTTTTGTTCCAGAACTGATAAACCAGCAGCTTGAAGACTCAGAAACTCTATTGCAGGGATTGGTATTTAAGTGGCACAGTCTCCCGAGGCCAACTGAGACTTGATTTAAACCCATTATTTAACAAAAATAATATGTTGCATGGTTGTTGGGTTTTTTTCCTCCTCTGATTGCTGTTCTTTCTTCCAGAAGGGATAGTCAAATTCTACTTTGTCCTATTAATTTAATTAGTATTGGATTGATGTAATTGAGAACAGAATTTGTCCTGTGCTGTTTAAATTAAATGAGAGCTCCATCAGGCTGATTCTTTCATATTACAGTGCATCTTCATTACAGCATCATTAAATTCCCTCTGTGATTTCAACTCTTTATTTCTTTTCTCACGCAGAGTATCACTCTGATACCATCAGTCAGGTAGGGCATTCTACTGTTTCCTTCACAGAATTTGGCCATTTCCAAAAGAAAAAGAAAAGAAAGAAAAAAAAAAATGAAGGGGGCAATCTTGATGAACTTTTCACATTTTGCTTTTAATCTTTTAATATTAGTGTTGCAAGATTTCATTGACTAATACAAGCATGCTGAGAATTTTTTTTCTGTGGCAAAGCACTGCCACACAATGTTTACTGTCCAGCTGTTAACATGAAAGGAGGGCATGTTGGCTGTATAGCCAATGCACAGTTGGCCTCCTTTGCTAAAGTGGTTTCATGCCAAACACATAAAGTTTTAATTATAAGCAGTTTGAAATATTTATGCTCTTTGAATTTCCTTATTCTTGCACGGAAATGAGACAAAAGTTCTTTTGAAATCTGATGACAGAAAGTATTTGGCACTAACACCATGCAATTGTGGTGGCTAATTAATTAGTCTGAGTGAATAATTATGTTGTTGGGTTTTCTACAGTTGGATTCTCTGCTTAGTGACACCTTAAACCAAAAAGTGTAATTATTCAAAAAGACATGAAAGCAATTATTCTCCTTTCCTCCTTCCATACCTTCTTCAGTCCAAAATTACAGTTTGGCCCACTGTGGGAATGAAGCACCATTGCATGTGTGTGTTTTTAGGAAGGAGATCCGCAGTTCTGAGTGAATCACTTCAGCATCCCTTTCAGTGCTGATGTTTGAGGGTACATTTACCGTCTAAGATCCTTCTCTGCAGTTGAACCCTCACTTTGGTGCTTTTGAAGGCTTAGCTGAGCTCCCAGCTCTTTTAATGCCGCAGCTGGAGCCATGATGCTGTGGTTACTTTTGTAAAAAGTATTTGTTGGTAGCACAGACACCCACTAAGAGATAGGACCAGGGGGTTATGTCCTGTTGAGCCTTGGAGCTCTCCTACTCTCTCCTGTTTGCCAAAACAGTTCAGACTCATTGGCTTGGATTGGTGAGAAGATATCCTAGAGCTGACTGAGAGACGAGACGTGCATTCTACACCAAAATGTGCTTCGTGGGTTTATGACCTAATGACTATGTGAAGTAAAATGTAGAAACATTTTCTCCCCTTTCTGGGGAAATAACTAGTCTTTAGATTGATGTGCATGTGTGTATGCATATATGCATACATATGTGTGTGTGTGTGTATATATAAATGTGTGTACACATAATTTGTCTTTTCCTGGTTTGTTTTGAATGATTACTGTGAGCCTCTTGTGAAGCTCACTCTCATAAATGCCCACCAGGTGGGCTCTGAGTCTGCCTGCTGGATCCAACCCTGCAGGGAATCTAAATGAAAGAAAATCTTAGGTGCACAGATCATTGTAAATTCAGCAGGACATTTGAGAAGTGTTATTGAAGTTATGTGCTCAGGTCCTTTCATGTATTTGAACTCTCATCTTTACAATTGCTCTTATTTTCAAAACAGGCACCATCAGCTGAAAAGTAATTCTTCTTCACATCTTCCCTCTAGTGACAGGTTCTTAGTGCAAGAGAAGAAGTCAGTGCTTTCTGACAGGAAGCAAAAAGTGATGAGCAACAGGCAATTGATGGAAAGAACAGATTTACTTAGAAGTAGAATTTAAAAATAAGAAATAAAAGAAATAAATAAACCCAGAAAAATGGATACATGTGTAAACTAACAAAAACTTGTCTGCTTCTGAACTGCAACTTCTGCAAGATGGAGGATCTGCCCCTGAGCAATTAACTAAGTTCAATAACAATTCCATTTTCTGTTCTTCATTAAAGTGAAAAAAGTGTCTACACTGCAGACTGAAGTGTACTGCAGCCATACCTGAGTTTTAAATGAGCTGTCCTGGATATTGGGAGTCCTTGCCAAGGTCAAGACAAATTAATCTTCCTGATCTCCTTTTTGTCGTGGCTGTGCAGCTCTCATTACCCAGACCAGCTCAAATAGCATTAACCTGGGTATCTTCTAACTACCATGTTTCCCACATTGCAAATATATATAAAAGCAGTATATATTTATACTTTTTCAGTCAGCCCAGAAAAATCCTGTTGCTTATGGTACAGTCCAGTCAGAATGTTTCCTGTCCCTGCAAGTCCTGCAACTCCTCTTATCCACCTTTGACCCAAGCTGGATGCAGTAGTAACACTACTCGCATTTTAATCAGGTCTCCTGAAAATCTGCTGCCTGATAAGAACAGTTTTGCTGTGTTGGTTTTTTTTTCTGATCAATATTTCAGGATTGCCATGTCCCTTACAGCTGAACATCTCCTCCATTTACTTTGTACTCCAGGTCTTCTACAGATTGCAGGATTTGATAGCCTCCCTTCCATCTTGCCACATGGCCTTGTTCTAGCTCTGAGCCTGGATGTCCCTGAATGTCCAGTGTCATCAAGGGGATAGGCAGACTTCTTGACAACCCACCTGATTAGTGTGGAATTTGAATATTTTAATTTAAAAAGGGAAAGAAGAACAATGTCTAAAAGTTCACTTTTGGGTACTTCTCAATGGCTCTTCAAAAGGTTAAATATTGGACAAGTGAACTGATAAAATAAAAACCAAATACACGGTGAATAAGAAAAAGTAGGATCAAGGAGAAAAAGGGCAAAATACTAAAAAAAAAAAGAACCAGAACCCAAAAAAAACCCCAAACCATAAAGGCAGTTTACTTAATAGTAAATACAGTTTAATTAACATATATTAAAAATATGGGTTTATTTCATGTGTATGTATCCTCATAAGAAATATTGCCATGGTACTCAACCAACTGCAGTGCCTCAGCCTAGAGAATCACATCTGCACTGTGGCTTTCCTTGCAATAGGACTCTACTGCCTATATTCATGCAACTGGGAGATCAATCCCATCCATGATAACTTGATGATTTCTTTATCTCACAAGGTCTTACTTCCTAGGCTCTTTCTTCCAATAAAGAAGGGTTTGGCTTTTTTTAGTGCTGCCTAAGTAACTTTTTCTGTTACTGACATCAAACATTTTATTTTTGCTAGTTGAAAGGAAAAAGTGGCAACATTGAAAAGAGCTTTTACAAAGTCATAATCTTTTCTCCACCAAAGGGATTCAGAGGACCAAGTGGTGATAGACTTCTCTCTAATAAAAGTTTTATAGCTTCATAGAATACCTATTCAGTCCAGAGCTGTGAAGCCCAGCTGACTGGGGAAGGAATTAATCAGAGGACATTAATAAACATTTATAGGTGCTATAAGCAATATTATATATATGGCATCGCATAGGGTGAGCATCTGACTGAAAAAAACCCTGAACCCCTTAGATGAATAATCAGGATGTTATTATTTCCTAACACAGGTTATATATCTTGATGCAACTTTCCTCCTTTTTTTTCAGTTGGTTGTCTTTAAAATGAGTTCCAATTATTTTATTTGGTTCCAAAATATTGATTTAAACTCTCACAAAGCTTAAGAAGCTCGATTCTCTGTCACTAGCAGTCTCTTCTCTATGACTTTGCTTGCAAGTTATGGTCTAGATTTAGAGCCTTGCAGGTGGGAAGCCCAATTAGAGGGTTTCCTAAAGAGCTGGATGTGCTTGAGTGCCCCACAGTGTGAAGAGTCTGGTAATTCCTGTGGTGCTAAATCCTTCAGGATGCTCTTTTGGGGAAGGAAGAGCAACACATCAAGGAAATGATGCCGACCTTCTGCCTTGCAGGCAACCTCAGAGATGACACACTCAGTAGGAGGGTGGATCCTCAAGGTGAAGAAACATGTCCCTTAACAAGACTTGAGTTAAGATATTAAGTGTCCCCTCACAGTCATTATCTATGCACATATTTTTCAGCCTCTGACTTTCTTCTAATTAAAACTGCATTTGCTACCAGTAGCTGGTTAAGTCCTGCAGACTACAATATTTTGTCAAACTCATGAATTTGCAACACAAAAATATCTTTCATAATGCCTTTCATTCAACTTTCTTATATTTCATAGTGCTGGTACAACAAGACACAATAAAACATGGTATGTTGCTTGTTCCTGTACATTGATGTGAAGGCAGAATGCAATGAATATAAAAGATACTTTAAGCAAGATCATTACAGAAAAGCCTGCAGCTCTCAATTTCTTATAGTGGTTTTTCCTGTAAAGATTCATAGAAGTTTGATTTTTTTAAAAACATCTACATACTTTTTTTTTAAGTATTTTTAACTTTTTTTTAACTCTTTTTTAAAAAAAAGACTTTTTTTTTCCCCTCACATTTTTCTCTTTCTCTCAAAAAGAGTGAGAGTTCTTCCTTTTTGAACAATGCCTGATGATGTGTGCTGCTTCAGCCCTTCAGGCCATCAAAAAACCCCTGTGGGTGTAATGCCTTATGCTTTTCCAGTGGGATCACTGAGAGCAATTTTTCACGTGCTTCAGTCTGGGCTACTGCATTAGTATAGCAGGGGTATAGTGCCAGCGAGCAGAAGTTTTATAAATTAATATCCATTAAAACATAAATTGAAATTCATGAATTATTTCTTATCCAATACTTTTAGGTCATACTGCCTTTGGGTCGTGGGCTGCAAAGTTGCACTTGATTTGAAATGGTCACCTTGTGATAAAAAGCTCCTTATCCTACTTGTTGTATTTCCACTTGCAGTGCAGTGCTGCACAGAATATAACCTCAGGCTTTGCAGTTTTGGGCTTATGTCATACCTCTTCCTTTCCCACGTGCTCTTTTTCCTTTTTTTTTTTTTTTGGAGAACAGAGCCATAGAAAGAACCACTGTGTGTTTTGGATTCTCATTTTCTGTTAGTTTTTCAGGATAGTCTTGATTCTGCCACTTGGAAGAAGGAGTCTTCCATCAGAAAAGTTATCAAAGCCCCTCTTGTGAATGCATCAGCATTTGGTTATTTATCTGACACTGCTCATGCCTTAACAGGTTTTGGCTCTTCTTCCATGAGTAGGGAAAACCACTCTTTTTTGTACACTGTGTTTTCAATGTAGGTATTTCACTGTCATCCTTCGTGCTGCTTGATATATTTTGGCATTGTTTCCTGTTATTATTGTACTTAATGTTAGTATGTGTAGTAAATGCGTAATGCACAAGAAAGTCTTGCAAAGTCTGTTTGGTAACCTAGCTGGTCAGGGTTTTTTTCGTGGTTTGGTTTTGGTTGTTTTTTTTTTATGTGTGGCTGCACCATGCCACCAGATACAAATTAAATGTTCATTAATGAAACTAGAAAAAAATACAGCCTTGATAAAATTTTTCAAAACATAGTTTGATCTGGAGAATACCATAAACCACAGAAAATATAAGTATAGACATTGGGGAGCAATAGCCAGGTACGCCATATAAAAAAAATATCTAATATATATTCAAATCAAAACACTACTCCTCTTTGAATTCTGCCTGCTCTCTTCATTTTCATGAAGATATACTTAGGGTGAGTAGTATCTCACTCCTAAAAAAGCCATATTTATTTCAGGAGAAGAATTTGAGAGGTAAGATATTTAAAGTACACCTTCAAAGGCTTTTGAAAGAGGTTCCCTCAATTTGGCTTCATGCAGTACTGACATCTTTCAGATGTAGTAGGGAAATCATTCTATAATAAAACACACAGATCAATCAAACTCTTGGGAGAAGCAGTGGGATGGTATAAGATTGCACGCATTACCCAAAAGCTGGATAGAGGATATAGATTTCTAGGTTCCTTGGAAGGAAATGCTTTATAACCAGGAAATCAATTACATTTATTTTATGAGTCTTATGGTGGCTTAGAGGTGTTTTGATTTTTTTTTTTAACTCTGTCTGCAACTAGAAGAATGACACACTGATTCTCTGTGCCCACGAAGGATCAATATTCACTAGATATTGCACCTGAATTAGCATATTTTTTTCAAATGCTTCATGCGAGTTGAATATGCCAGCAGAATTGAATTAAGGTCACTTATTAACACACACACAATTTAGTTTTGCATTTGTGTGTAAGATACATCACACAGAGTCTTGTGTCTGATACATCACGTGAAGTGTATTGTTTTTCTATGGCTTGTTTTCTAGTCACAAAAAGAGCACAGTTGTCAAACTAACTACAATTACATTCTCCCTGGCATTTTAATTTCTCAGCTTTGTAACCTGGCAGTTAAGTGTTAACCTGCCTGGCTTAGCATTGTGTTACATCAGTCATACAGGGTTGAAACAGGTTAGATTTACTCATTTCTACAACCAATTACCAGGCATCTCATTCACATACACAATCTATTCAAGGCCATTACATGGTTCATTTCATATAAGCCTGCATTTGTGTTGCTGTGTTTATACTTTGTTTTGCCTATGGATAGGGAGAAATGGTTGTTCTGCTGAGTGTTTTCTCATCCTGTCTTTAGCAGATTGCACATACCTCCTTAATTTATTTGGGGAAAAAACCCTGAGCAAACAAACAAACCTGCACAAAAAAAAAAAAGCCCCCCAAAAGCCCCAAACCACAAAATAAAGCTACTGGTGTTTCCAGAATACCTTGATGCTCCAGCAGCAGAAACTCTGGTACCCAGTGTCTGCTATTAATATGCACATGTCAAAACTAAAGGGGAAAAAAACGCAACTGTTTTCAAAGTTGTGAATTGTTTCAAGATACGGTTCTGTCCTATCACTTGGAATACAGAACTTGGATTTCTTGGGCTTTAAAACTGGCAGAACTAAAAAACCTTCACCCTTACTACGTGAGATGACACTCAAGAAGACATACTGTACATTTATTATCTCAGCCTTCTGGTGAGTCCAGGTTATGTGAGGGATAGGCCCAGGACACGACTGGTCCCAGATCAAAGCAGCACTAAGAACAAGGTACGTGTGTTCCAAAAGGAGTACCACAGCTGGGGCTGAAGAATGAGTCTGGAGTCTTAAATATTACAGAAATGTAAGGGGGAAGTCTTATACTTCATTTTAGAAGTAGTCATGGATAGTTGACGAGATACTAGGAAAATTTCTGGATGCCTAAGTGGCAAAAGGATGATTTATTGGTCATAATGCTGACATTTGACTTTTGAACACCTGAGGAGTTTTGGCTAAGCTTGAAGAATGAAGCCTTGACTATTTTAGGCTCACCACTCCAGAGCACAGTCCTGCATTCCACTGCCAAGCTTCTGCTGAGATCACTGAGTTTCTTCTGCATAAAAAAAGGCAAGATCAAGTTCCAAAGAAATGTTTGAACAGAACCACTGTGAGACTTTGCTCCTTTTGTAAAGCCTTTTGTCTTTGTTTCAACCTAATGCTCAAATTCTTTTCTTTCGTGATGGTCACTACTTATGAAAAATGAATCAGATTCGTTTGCACTGAGCACTTCCAAGAGATTTTTATGTGCAAGAGCCATTTTGAAGAATATATGTGCTTTCATGTTCAGTGCCCACTCTAGTTTCTCTTCCTGGCACTTATGACAATTATTTACTGTAGTTTTCCAGACTGTGGTTAGAAAAGAGGCAATAAAAACCCAGGTGAAATCCTGACTGCATTAAAATAGAAAGGAGCTCTGCTGCTGATTTCAGCAAAGCCTGTGTCTCCCACTTTTCTTTGATCCTTGCTAGAATGAGAACTGCCTCATGTGCAGTCAGCTCATTCAAAAATCTAATTCCCTTCTGAGGTCCTTTTTATGAGATGTTCCAGTTCATTAAAAAAACACAGGTTTTAAGAGCAATGCAAAATACACCCCAAGGTGCAGAAGAAAAAAAATCTTATTTCTGTTTAACAGCTTTTCAAATACTTTAAATACTGCACTTTTTAAGGAAAAAAAAAAAAAGGTATTCAATACTCACTGCAAAGAGAATTTGACACTTGCAGCCTTGGGAAGACTATTTGTCTGCAAATTCTTTGTGGCTAATCAGTTGCCAGTGATGGTTTTGACTTTCCTGCACATCATGTTAAGCTACATTACACCTCAAAATCACTGACATATTAACAGAGCTGTTCCCAAAGAACTGATGCAATCCCCATGGCTGCCAACCTCAACAAAGGTCACCAGCACAGCCCTGCACCTGGGATTCCTGTGAAGTAGCCAACAGAAAAGCATGTTGCACATGTGCAGAGTCATGGCCCTCCAGAGAAGTGGAGTCATTAACCCAGATTACAAAATATAATAGAAATTGTGGCACTGACTGAACAGATCCAGAATTTTTGGTTTAGTTCAATAAATTTAAATATTTTAATTCAAGTTATTCATAAAACCCACCCCACTAGTCTCGCTTTCCAGTCAGTTTTCAGTTTATTCAGTGTTTGAAACATTTTGTCATTTTATGAAAATTTTAAAAATCTGTTTTTAGGAAGTACCCTTTCCACTAAATAGTTCTTAGGTGGAAAATCCCCACTAAGTTTTACTGGCATCTGACTCTGTAAATTGACTGATGTGATTTAACAGATCTATATGGATATGTTCATCTTCTGTCTTTTTTTTTTTTAATTCAGTGCAGTCACCCCTTTACATCTCTGCCTGTGACGGTTCAGATGAAGGCTACTCTAATCAGTGAGATATCACGTTGCTTAATTTAAGTCATAAACATTAAATACTTTGTATTTTAACAATCTTATGCTGCCAGAGTTATATAGGAACAGTTTCAGACACCATACAGGTTGTGCATTAGATCTTCTTGTGTTTTCTCAGCAAGTTGCTGGCAGTCAATAGCTTCAGATAATTTCCATCTAATGGTTTGATATCATATAAAGAACAAAGGAAAGTTGTAATGAATCATAAAAGACATTTTCATTGTCCCGGAAAAAAAAACTGGATGCAGTTATTGTATGAGACAGTTCAGTGTTATTGTATTCTGGAAAATTTCACTGAATCATAGCTAACAGTATCTTATGCCCACAACTAAGCATGAGCAGAAAAGAGATTTATGAAGCAAAAGCACTAATAAAAACTCTGAACTTGGCAGATTTAAAAAATGTATTGGGATCAACACTGGGCTCCACTTACTAAAATATTTGCGGCCCTAGTCCATTTGATGGCATCTTCTCTTTTATACAGAGGAGAAAAAATAGAAATAAGAATAGAACTTAACAGTATGATCTGCCACGGATGACCAAAATTTTGATTTCTATCCTGGCATCAAGGGTGCATACAGAGCTGTGACACGTAGATCACATCTAATCTAAAAGCACTAACTTCTATGGCTGCAGGCATATTGTTAAAATTTGGCCTTTCATCACACCTCCCATTTCCATTTTTTCGATTCTAATCCAAGGGCTCATTGATTTTGCTTGTCTGTGGTGGGGAGACTCCGATAAACAATGAGAAAAAAAAAATGCACTCTTAAAAAAATAATCAGCTAGTGCAGTGCAGTGAGATGAATGCTTAAAATGTTAAAAGCCCATCCCTTTTTCAAGGCAGCAATTCTGTAAATATTATTTGGTCGTCGAAGTCAACGGGCCCATTCAAACGAGTAAAATTTTTGATTGAATCCCAGCTTTGAGCTTCCTATCAAACAGTATTTTCTTGCCAGCTACTAAGTAGCACTGATTATATTCATCCATGTACCCAGGTACGGTGGTTTACAGGAACACAGAAATCAGCAGCCTCTGCTCAGATGAGCTTATGCTTATTGAACTGGGAGTGAAGTATCTTGGTGAGGAAACGATACTAATTTAAGAGAAACAACAGGGAGACATTTGGGCAATATTTTTGCAAGGAAAGAGATGTTATGTATGTTGCTGTTGGCTTTGTTTTCTTATTGCATGGAAACTTTCCAAACCTGGGCCTCAAGTTCTCTAAGTATTTCACTCAACTCTGGGCAAGATTTCAAAAGATAGATTTTGACCTTGTCACTGCTTTTAACCCTTGCATGGTTGCAAACAAAGGGATTCCTCATTCCAGGCACAGGTGCTGTGAAAAAGGATTCTCTCATGGCTTTTGTCTGCTTTTCATCTTCCCTTGAGGTACCTCATACATGAGACCAAACTAGTCATGGAAAACCAGTAGGAAGATAAAGTCACGTTGCTTCCGTCTACACTGGCATAAATCATCACTCTTCATTTTATTTTAAACTTTGAATATTATTATTTTGCCTAAGGTGTTTAAAAAAAATATTGTTCTGGTTCTTTTTTCTCTGTCTGTAAAGATGAGATGGATCTCAAATACTCAAGTGCTTTTTGAGTGTTTTTTTTCATATGTGAGAAGAGTCAATGCTTGGTTTTTGCTCCATCTCATACCTGGTGGGTCAGGCCCAGTTCTCTCACAGAAATGTTATGAAGTAGTTCTGGCAGGAGCACTCAGACAGTCATATCTTACCAGTTTGGGAAGCATGGACATAAAATTCTTACAATGAAGCCATTGTAAAATTATCTCAGAGGCAGAATACTGGTATCAGATGGATAACAGGTCTTATCCAGTGCAACCATTTCTATCTTTCTTTGCTCTGTTGCACAAAATATCTGGAAAAAAAAAAAAAAAACCAAAAAAAAAGCCAGATCAAAAAATCAATAGAGGACATAGTCCTATCTTTTTATTGACTCTATAAAGTGCTGTTCATGCAAAAAATACTAATATTAATGAAACGGCTCACCAGGAAATGGGCAACATAATTTTCAAACCAGTATAATTCTTAAAAATCACAGCAATACAAAAAATAGAACTACATCATTCTTTCAGGAAATAAGGGAGAAAAAAAAATACATGTCATGCAAATAGCTGTTTAGAACTATAGGGTGGTGCTTGACATGGTAGATACTGTGCTTACTATGAAGAAAACAGCTCTTTTAATTCATAGGCATCTAGTGGGAATACTGAATGAAGGGTCTGAAAGAATGTGATAAAAGCTTTCTCTCTCTCTTTTTTGAAGTCTGTATTGATTTGGATTAGATTCTGCGTATATTGCAGGATAAGTAGATTTGTATTTATCCATTCATAAACTATGCAAAGCATCAGAATTCCAAATCAGGTGTTCTGGGCTTTATGGATATGGGCTCGTAGTAAAGCAGCAGCTACACTAAGCCATTTACCAGAGAGAACTGTTACTAAGGAGAAGATCCATTATATTTTTATAGGGAGAAATCATAAGCCCATACTTCACACTTCTGGGAAGGTGTTAACAATAAACTAGATAGGAAATCATTCAAAATGACATGAAGGAAAATAATTTTATGATCACTAGGGAACCTTGAAGAGACTGAGAGTTACACTTGTAAAAATTATAATAAGAATACATCCTTTACAAATGTCTTGTAAAAGGAAAAATTTATTATCATTGTTGTGTTTTGAGTACCTCTTTTTTTCTGGTGATTCTTGGCAACTCTGCTCCTAGTGAAAGTTCTTTTTTATTGTAATTTTTGTTTGATCTTGGAGGAAATGATAGATGGTTTTCGCATTTTTGACAAGGTCATAGGAATGAATGGGATAATAAAAATTGGGAAATTGCTGTTTATTGGTAACATATTTCATATTTACACCCCACTTTCAGCAACCAATGAAAGAGAGATACACGTTTACATACACAGCTGTCATCCACTTTTTATAAAGCTCAACACCTGTTTAATACTGTAAAGTTATTTCACTTTAGTCAGAGACAGAAAATAAGTGTTTTGACTGAAACGGCCACATGTCTTTAGTTAACCAAAATATGCATATCTGAGATTTAATATGGACAGGACTGTAACTTCTGTGTATGCTAAAAATTAAAAAAAAAAAAAAAATCTTTCCTATCTTCAAGAGTGTAGAAATGTGTCCCTATATCTCACTTGGGGTGACATACAGCTTACTGTTTGACCTGTCATTGCCCTTTCTTATGAATTTATGAGATATTCACAGGAGAAAATTTAATATCTGCAGCTGGAAAGAGCGGGAGACTTCTTGAGAGAAAAGGAAAACAGTCATCTTTATATCAATTTACTTATATGAATACACATCAATATACCTCTCCTTTATTTGTGTGCATGCTGTCCTTTATTGTAAAAGGGAACTCCACCAAATGTCCTTTACTGTTTATTGTGCTTTTCCAGTCACGAACCAGCAGGTGCATAAAAGCACTTAGGTAGAGGTTTCTAAGTTCTTATAATTTTCAATAAGCACTCAGAAAACCGGTTTATTTATGTGCCTGCGTGTGTCTGGTTTAGTAATTGTGGGTAAGTTTCAGAGTGGAAATTCTAACTTTGGGGTTGGGTAAGAACCTAACATCCTCTGTTTGAAAACATGCATATGGTGGTAGCTAAATCCCATCTACAAATATCTGTAGTATCCACTTTGTAGATGAGTTAAAAACCAGTAGCATGCAGAGGTCCTACTCTCTCTCACAGAATGATAGATTTGCCCTCACTTTAACCTCACAACGTTCTAGGCTAGGACTGCTGCAGTCAATAGCACTGAAGTCAATGGCTGCAGTGAATTGCACTGAGGTCTGTAGCATTATGCTGCTGTAAAATTGGCATAATCTGGAGGAGGATCTGTCCCAGTATCTTCAGCTGTCACCTGCCTCTTTTCTTCTCCCTCCTTCAATTGACAACGACTGTGTGAGACTCAGACTCCCAGGGGAAGTCATCTAACACAGAGAGGGACAAATGTTACAGTCAGGCTTATAAATCTCTACTGAGACAGGTAAATAAGAAGATGTTCTACCAGAGAGGTGATTGTGAGTGAGTAACGAAGCTTTATTGAGGCTAAGTAGACAGTGTATAGCAGTTAACGAAGGTATGATGGAATTTCCAGTTGCGGTTTGCTAAATACACAGGGCTACTTCCACTCTTCTTATACCAGGATGCCCTTTTGAGCAACTTTTCCTTTAAATTGCAGTAATTCTGGTCTGCAAAAAGAAAGAACAAAAATACAGAAAATAGGAACACACAAATCTCAAGACAGATTCTGATACAAGTCATATTCTGACAGAGTTTAGAAGTAAATTGGCTTCAGAAAACTTTTTTTTTTTATGTTAAAAGGAATAAAAGAAAGAATAAAAACACAACAAAGGATGGTATATTAAAGGATGGTATATTCTGGGCAGCTTGCTTTGGCAAATGTCATCTATCTACAAAATGGCTAATAAGTCTGAGCACCTCCATGTGATTTAAGGGCAACTGAAGGCTACTTATATTATAAATATGGATACTTTATAGCATTAAGGTCCTAATGTTTTCTCCTCTTTCTACTCCCCCAACTCTGATATCTTTAACACATTTCTCCAGACACTGGAGATGTGCTGGTGGTAAGTTTTTACTGGGTACACTGCAAAACTTGTAGGGACAAGTGACTGTGGCCAAGTTTTTCCTATAAAGTGTTTTATGGTGCTCAGGTAACGCTGTGAACAAGACTCAGTGCTGGCAGATGGATGAAGATACATCTCCTTTAATGGAGTCAGAGTTAAATATCTGGTGGTCTGACCTTATCTGTCAACAAGAGGCACATAAGGATCATAACCTCTTTGTTATTCTGGATCTTTTATTAGATTTTCTCACTACCATACATTGTGAGCATTTTTGTCTCTTATCAAACTATAAATTACAATTAAGCTGGTTAGATTTCCACCATGAAAAGTATTAAGAGAAAAGTTGCTCCAGTTTTACAATAATTTCCATGACATAAAGAGAAGTATGTGTGAAACTTTCAGAAAGTCTATTCTCTGTGTGCAGTTAAATTATTTATATGGTGTATAATTAATATGTTCGGTGATTTTGGTAAAGAGGCTTAGCTTTTAATCCTTCTCTAAAGATAAGAGATCACAGGAATGAAATGCAAATTTGAGGTCTTATTTTATGTTTGTATTATAATATCAAGCACTTTTCACTGTGGATGAGTATTAAGAGAAAAACAACAAGAAGCCCAGAAATCCCCACAGGCTAATGATTACATTATCAATGCAAGCAAATTCCTCAGCACAACGCTGAAAGAATTAGGCATAACAGCAGTTCAGTGCATGGTGTAGCAGATCAGGTGTTAAAATACCTTAGCTTCCCACAGGCAATTTGGACATCCAATAGGTATAGCAACTAAATGCTCTAAATCCATTTATTTAAGCAAAAAATCTTCCCAGATTCAGAGGCCGCAGAGGCCCCAAACACTGCTGGACTGCCTGTTTCATTACACAAACTGGGAGGGAGTGAGAGAGACAGACACAAACACTCAGATTCCAGTCTCTCACGGCCATCGCACTCTGCATGTGAAGAAGAAATGTCATGACTGTGATCCCTAAGTGGGTGAAGCTGGTGGCCATACACTCACACAAGGGATTAAAAAGAGCCAGTGCCAGAGCAAATCCTGAGCTCTGTGAGAGATGGGTTCTGACTGATTCATGCACTCCCACTGATACGTGCACTCAAGCTGTAGAGTGGTGTGAAAATTCCGAACAGTGCTATACATGCCTTTCCCCGTGATGTACATGTATGTCACTCCCAGCTGTTGCAGCTCACAGTTTGCTTTGTAGGGTAAATCAGTTTGTAGAACCAGGCAGCTTCTCAGTGAAACATCTGATCTCTTACCGATTCGCTTACTGCTTTCTCTTATCGTAAAAAGCAGCTCCCTTCAACCATGTTCTCTTCAACTGCTTCCCTTGGCAAGTATACCCTCTAAACCATTCATTTCTGCCCACCACCTCTTGCACAGGGAACCTGCTGATCCCAAGCCAGGCTGGTGCTGAGAGGCTCCCTGCCAGCTCCTGCTGCCTGGAGAGGAGAAGAGCAAGCTGAAAAAATAACTGCTGTCTAACCCTGACTGCAGGGTGAACGTGGGCCCTGTTGTTCCTTTTTTGCTGCAGATTTCTGTGTAGGAGTTTAGGCTATGAGACCTCTGCACCTCTGTCAAATCTGGATGAGGTTGGACAAGGGATGTAAGAGTTGGTTGGTAGGGACCGACAGACAAATACACAGATGGACATCTAGTCTGTGTAAGCCTTACGGTGTAAACTTAGAACAGAGATCTTAAAATGCCCTCAGGTTTTGACTGTCTTTAGAAGCAAGTCTCTAACTCTCTTCATGAAAAGTGTGGTTTAGTCTTGAGCATGAAATAGGAGGCAAGTAATAGGAAAAGTATCTGTTCCATGAAGTTTCCAAAGCTGTTCTCCAAAGTCAAGAAGTTTTTTTTGGATAACACCAGGTGAACACTGGAACAAATTTGAATGTTACCCATCTTTGAAATATTGTCTGTTATTAATGTAGGTGATGGTTAACAAGCTATATACAAACACTCCCTAAGTTTGAGTAAGTTAATAGTTCCTTTTTCCCACAATAATTCTAGTATGAGAAAGGCTTAGCAAGACACATTGTATATATTTGGTAAATACAGTTCCAAAACAACAGTCCAGGTTTTCCCCTTAACTTCTGCATACACTAAAAGATATAATGTGGTCTATTCTGTATTACTGTGACAATGCTCAATATTATCAATTATGTTTGGTGTAGGTTTTTGGGAAAGACAACCAGGAGGCATATTATCATTGCAGCCAAGTTCTGAATGGCCCTGCTGAGCTTATGTCCCACATGTTAACATATCCTTCATCTGGTTTGACTATTGCAATCCTCATTCCATCAGTCCTCATTCCATCAATGATTAGTCACTTGATTGCTGTAGGCCACTAATTAAGACACAGTGGAATAAAGCAAGAAGCTTAACAGCCAAAGGTAGCGAGAGCAACCAAGATTCAGCCACATGATTCAATGTTTACTCAGTGTGCATTAAGCTGTACATTATTAATATTTCTGCTGTCTAAAATATGTAATTGCAGTACTAAATGTACCTACATAGAGCCACAAAAAATTCAGTACAACACCATAAAATTGTTGGGAAATATGAATTCATGAATTAGATGCATAAAGTTCACACTAATATTCTATTATCTGAAAATAATCAATACCAAAGAAGAATTTTGGTATACAATACATAGGTGAAAAGTTGCTATACTTTGTCACGCTACAGAACACATCTCCCCAAACAGCTTGAATGAGAAAAAATCCCAAGCAGCTGAGCTGTCCACATTTTGGCAAATTGCCTGAAAAAGGTTGAAACCTTTTTTAGTATCATTTGAAAAGATTTTGCATCCCCTGTGTTTACTTTGAGGTTGAGACTCCAAGTTCAGAATAAAAAGGAAACCTAAACACTGGACTGGAGATATTTATTCATTTCAGGTCAAAACACAGTGGATTTTACTCAGTCTTCTCATTCACGTTTGTTGAAATTATTCTTCAAGATCTAGCAAATGCCGTAACTTTCTACAAAACAAATGTCACTCAATTGCTAGAAAGACTTGTTTAATGAGTAACTGCATTAAATTAACATTGGAGAATGTCCCAAGCATGTAATTTTCATTCATTCAAAAAACTCTAGCATCACACTCTGAAAAACTATTGTGAAATTAGTTTTTCCAGTAATTCTGAAAATCAGAGACACAAAGATAATAAATTCAGCCTTGTCAACACTGTTACTGTTGGAGTACAGTGCATCCTGTTTTAAACAGTGAGATATCTTGCAACAACTTGCAACAAGTTATATTTCAGTGTTCCCATTCACATTGCAAATAGCTCTCCGTCTTTCACGAGTGCACAGCAGTAAGGAGCTGCACATTTCGTTGAATTCCTGCCCTGTGCAGACCAAAAGGCATCACTTTTCTGGTATCCCCTCTTTACCTCCCCACTTCGGCAAGGCTGCCAGATTCATAGTTCATTCCAAGTGGAAGAACACAAGTATCTGCTGTTGGAGATGACAGTCACTTCTGCCTGGTCCATTATCACATCACAAAGTGTGATTTCCTCAGGACGCCAGGAAAAAGCCAATGGTGATGAGAGCTGACTTATTTCCATTGCTTTAGACAGCTGACGTAAGAAACAAGTCTCCCTTATGTAAGAGTAGCTCTGGCCAGTAAAATAACACAGTAAAATTAATGTAAGTGGTTCTTTATATAACAAATTTCACTCGAATCTCAACACTAAGAACCATTTTAAAAATCGGAAGGCTGCAAACCAAGTGAGTTGTGCTTGACAGGAGATTTTTAAATATACGTTTTTCAATAAGGATGTATTTGTGTTTTGAAATAAGATGTAGATGTGCTTGGTGATACAGTTTAGTGGTGGACTTGGCAGTGCTGGACTCAATAATCTCAGAGGTTTTTCCCAATCTAAACAATTCTATGATACCACTACTTTTTTCTTTGCATTGTACACTTACAGGATGGTAATGGCATATTAATACATTTCCTATTATTAGTTTAAAAATATTACTAATGAAACAAAAGACAATTTTTACCACTTCTACTTCTTCCTTCCTATCCTCTGCCCTGCGTATTGGTCACAGTATTAAGAAGCAAGAGATCTGTTTTACATAATTACTTCTTCATATATCTCAGCTGTTGTTATCACCCAGTTATCCCCCAGCTACTTTCAAATCAATTGTTAAGAAACCATTCTTCCCAGGCAGCAAAGATTTTAAATTTTATTAAGGAAGATTCACCAGATGTGTATATAAGAGCACATAAGGAATTTTATTGAAAATTTACTCTGCATTAAGTGCTACAGCCTTTTGGAAAGATATTCTCTCTTAAAACTTGCATTATGCACAACTGCATCATTGTGTACAAAGAACATTAATAAAACAGGAGAGTTGTTGTGGCAATTTAATGTGGGGTTTAGTTTTATTTTTTTTTTTTTTAGGATTCCTGTTATTACATTTGCTTTTAAGAAGTGTTAATATACTATGTTTCCAGCAAAACAAACTAGAGAGGAACTGCTGAAGACTTTTTTTATCATTTAAGAGGTGACATATTTTAGTCAGTGAAAATTATCATCAGTCTGTTACAAAACACTTCTCATCTGTGAGGTCAAGCCAAAGGTTGAGTGAACACATGAGAATTGTATGTGAGAAGTTTCCTTCAAAGAACTGCTCTTCAAATTCAGTATTTTATTCCTTGGATTTATGAGGGCTCTGAACCTTGCTTTCACTGGACTCTGTCTGAAATTTCCATTGAGTTCCCCGGTTGCAGGGGTGGGGCCTTAGTGTGTTAGGGTAGATAGTTGAATTTCACAGACTATTGCTTCACATGCTTGAGGACTACTGTGGGATTTAAACCTCCTTCCTCTTCACTTTGGATTCCCATGAAATCTTTTGCAATTCTAACAGGGAACATGTTCCTCCCAAAGAATTTTGATCATTTGTGGGTATTTCAGCAAGAATGTCTTCACAATGCCTGGTAGCACAGTAAAGACCACAAATAGTTTTCAACATTTCTTGAAACGTGCAGTATTTCTTTCCTGATGATCCTTTTTTTTTTTTTTCCTCTCTCTCACTATACATCTTAAAAAGAGCTTTTGCTTATTGCAGGGAAATAATATAGTGTTCACCAAGTTCTGTATCTCTTGTTGTCTGCACGCTTATTGATGTACCTCTGCTCAGGCTCAAGGACATTTTCTCACTGTGTTCAAATGCCTTTCTGGTGGCTGATTACATTGGCATTTTCCTATTCCATTGCTGGCAGGGTTTCAGTGTATGTTTTTGCAAGGATAAGTGAAGTGTCAATGAATTAAATGAAAAGAAACACAAGAAATTAATTGTTCAGCTTCGGCCTTGTGGTCACCCAGTTAAGCATTAAGATGCAAATGTTGTTTGGAATATTACAGAATAGCTGAACTGAAGTGATGCAAACAACTCTTGCAGTTAGTCAGGTACAGCACTGAATTATTTTTATCTTCTGTTTCTAATTCTGCAGCAGTTCTACATTTCTTTTATGGTAACCTATATGATAAATACAAGACAAAAAGAAGGTATAGAAAGGAGCTGGAAGAACCTGTAAAGTTAAATTCTCTTGCCAAGTTAGAATGATCTTTTAGACTAAATTCAATTACCAAGTCATAATTCTTTCCTGTGATCTTTGGTTGAATTAAATCTGAATTTTCACAGCCAATAGTGTGTTGTATAAGACCACAGCGTAACAGTTCCTCGATAATGTTACTAGTCACTGAAGTGGGACCAGCACACCTGTAGTTTCCTCCATCATCCTTTTAGCCCTTCTTGAAAATTTGGACAATATTTTCTTCCAGACAACTGGGCCCTCTCCAGATTCCCAAGACTGTTAAAAAAATCATTGAGAGAGGCCTCACAATGACGTCAGCCAGCATTTTGAATCTTGGATGAATGAAACCCTGATGTTCTGCAGTATTGTTCATTTCATCAGCGTTGAAAAATTAATTCCTTGCAGTTTTCTGTTTTTATTTCTCCGATTACTTTTTTTTTTTTTTTTTTTTGGACTGATTTGAAAATTATCTGCTAACTCAAGATTTAACTGGACATGACACAGAGCTACAACTAGAAAGGATGACCTTGTGCAGTTCTGGACCTCACAATTTAAACAGGATATGAAGGTCTTTGAGTGTCTCCAGAGGGCAACAAGGCTGGGTCAATGATCCAGGCCTGTCAGTGGTCAAGAGGCATTTGGACAATACCCTTAACAACAAGCTTTGTTGGTCAGCCCAAGACTGGTCAGGCAGTTGAACTTGATGCTTGCTGCAGTCCTTGCCAACCAAAATAATCTGTCCTGTTCTATTCTAATGACATTTTTAATTCACTCAGGAAAACTTCGAGTTTCCGTATTTTGATCAAAATTTCAGAATCTGGAAATATCAAACTGTCTTTCTTTAGGTTTATGCTCTTGCTAAAAGGTATTTTGGTTTTGTCCAATTTAGTATTTTTAGTCTTTATAATCTCATTTTGTAATTTTGTTATTAACAATGAAGACTCCTTTCAAGGGCTCTTCTTGAGAAGACATTTGGAACATCCAAATGATGTATCTGATTTATGCAAGTAGATCATTATCCTTTTCCTTTTAAAGCAAGACTGACAAAGAGTCAGTAGTCTGGATTAAGCACTAAACTTGTATAATAGTCAACCCATCTATATTCAGACAAATCCTGTGGGTTTTCAAGCACTTTTGAAGGGGATATGGAAATCATTACATTAGGAAAGTGGTAGTTATTGCTGCTACTCTCACTCTGGATGTATGCTTTAACAGCAACTTTCTGCAACTTTTTGGATTGTTTAAATCCTAGTGGAAAAGCCTGTTTACATTTCTTTCTCCAAGACGAAGATGGACAGATGATAATGTGCTTTGGTGGTTTTAGCCATAGCTACTGAAGTTTCATGTCTGTATGGGCTGACTAAAACTACAGAACTAAAATTAGAGAGATAAAAGAAAATGGAAATTACTTTGAACAGAAATTAAATCCAGAGCCAGAATATACCCAAGGCTATGGGGATGATGTAAATATGTATTGATATTTCACAATATAAATAATAATAGAAAAGTAGTAATACACTGTTCTTTTAAAGTGCACGAAAAAGCTGGTTTCCATGAAAACACTCCTTGTTTGTTTTGCTTTGGTTTGGGTTTTTTTTAAATCAAGAATGGGTATAGCTAGGTGAGTTTTGATTCTTGTGAGAGAAATAGAACAATTATGGTCTGGAAAGGGTTGGCAGACAGGGAAACACTGACCATAATAATAAACAGTGACACATAAATGTGTCCAGGTAGTGATGTAAGATTGTTCAGCCTCTTTTGTTCAGACAGTTGTAGCCAGTAGTTTTGGGTTTTAATACAAGATTTTATCTGTTTGATTGTTGCCGTAGGTTGGATCTACCATACACACTGCACTTGTGTGTACACCAAATAATGCCACAGATTGAATTTGTACTAATCTAACCATTGATTTAAGGACTGCACCAGCACATATGGCTTTCTTTATTCCCTTTTTTCTCATCCATTCTTAATATCAACATGGTTATCTGCTATTTCAGTGCAAAGTGAATTTTCTGCAGTGAAGCTCTTGGGTTTGATCTGTTGATAGCTGTCTGCACATACCAGCATCCCCTGTTACATGATTGCTCCAATTATTGGCATTGTCTTTGAAAAGGAATGTGTTTTTATTTTCAAATGTGAGCTATTTTATGGAGCTATTTTAGCATAAGCAAGATTTCTCGCTGAAAAAAATAAAAAAAGTTGGAAAAATATGTGAATGCTAGATAAAGAAATTGAAAATATGGGATCATGCAAGCATTTAAAATTAAGTCAAATTAACCCAGAGTGAGTCTGTATCAAAGACTGCATAAGGGAATGTCATTAGTTTTCACATTTGTAAGAAGTTCTCCATTATTTTCTTTTTTTTTTAAAGGATACTGTCATTCATTCAAATATGAAGAGCCCTACCTAATGAATTTAGTTCCCTAAGAAGAGCATTTAAGCCTTTGTCAATATAAAAGTTAAAACACAGCAGTAGCTCTTAAAAGCTCCAGGGACTACTAAATATATGATCTCTCAGCTCCAAGGCCACAATTGTCCCTGGATGCTACAAACACCATCTGAAAGCCACCCAAAAACTTCTTGTCAGAACAGCAGCATTTGCTCAGGGCAACTAAAGAGTAACAGAGTTGCTCGTCGTTTTCCAAATTAAACTACCTCTTTTTTTTCTTTTCTCCCGTTGCAATCTATGGTTCATTTTACGATACTGGTCACTAGGGAGGTGATCTATGGAGAACCTGAAAGAGCACAAATTCAGTGGCAAGAGGAAATAATTTGCTGGGAACTTGATGCAGCAGTAATTATAAGTATTTGCATTGTAACTGTAGCTGAGATATGATGCCTGACCCACACGCTTTTGTAGCAAGATTAATGCTGGGAAAAGCTACAAATGTAAGATAATAAGGACACAAGATTTAAGAGGAAAAATACTTCATGTGTGTCATGGGGAAGGAGGAAATTGTCATCAGGGATTTGAAAAATGCATAATGCTTGCCTTGTATCAGAAATCCTTGTGCTGTATCCATTTATCCCTGTTCTCATTTTCCAGTAGGCCTTGCCAGCCCAGGACATCATAAATAGTCCTAAGCAGCCCCCACAGCTCCCCCAGGCAAACACCTCTGAGTCCAGCTCTGGTGGGTGGTGCCCAGAGCCACTGCAGAATAGGAAGTTTGACTCCTGATGAAAAGCCAAGCCCCTGGGTAGTATTATAAAGAGCTCATCTAAATGTAATAAGGTCACTGGGATGGTCAAATTGCTCAGGCTACAATTTTAAGCCAGCGATTTGAAGTTTACTCTCAAGAACCTCAAAAGTGTCATTAATTTCCTTCAGCCTGTGATGTTTTCTTTCAGAATGAATGAAATGGAATATAAATACAACCTGGGACTACTTTGGCTGCTTTGCTAACAGTTTTTAAGCCCGACCGATGGCAGCCTAGACCATGTTACCCTATGCAGTCCCTTCGCAACCATAATTCTCCCCAAGGCAGGATCTGGGTTGAAAACTTCAGACCACAATCACTGCTGAATCCACTCATTCCTAAAGCAAAAAATCTCTTAAGTCATGCCTTGTGGGCAGTCTCAGACAGAAATATGCTCAAGAAAATCTTGACAATTAGCAAGCTTCAACCGCCACATCGTTAGTAAGAAGGGCCAGATTTAGCCTGGGCATGTATGTATCTCTCAAATGACTTCCCATTACCCCTCGTGAGTCAGTATTGCCTACAAGGTAATTTAACTTCCTGTCTTGTCTTCCCAGTTGATAAAAAAATAATCTCTTGCTCTGAGACACCTAACGGATGATCTGCTGAAATACATGCCTAAATAATTATCTGTCTAGGAGGCTCTGTTATATGGTGGTGAGTCATCATTCACTGTCACTATAAAGGGCTTGTTCTAATTTTGAGACCCTCATTAGATTTAAAACATCAAACAAAGTATATGCCTCTGACAGCTAGTCCACCAGAATTGAAGCAAGAATTCTGTAGAGCAAGGAGAAAACAAGAAGTGTTCTGAACCCACAAATCTGGAATATACAACACTTTCAGCACAGAGCAAAGCCAGGGTTCAAGGCACAGAACATCTGAGTTCAATACACTTGGAGGAATTTTCTCTCACTAATTGTCTGTAAGCAGAAGAGAAAAATGTTGAGAAAAGCAAAGATGCAAAATATGGTACTCTGGTGCAAACTCCAACAGTACCTTCAGGGAGGGAACAGAATGTAAGTTACTAGATATAAAAAGCAATAGTTTTTCTTTTTTATTATTGTTGTGGAAGAGAAGGTAGGTTTGGGATTACAGAGGCCCTTACAGGATACTTTATGGGTTCCTATGCAGACTAGCATGGAAGAAAAAAGGTGGAAAACAATCTAGCAAGAATGTTGAGTGATTTCCAGCTTCCACAGATGGCTGAAGTCAGGTTCTCATATTCTTTCTGCTAATTTTTTGTATTTGATTTCTTTTAAAAGGCACAAATGTAGAAGGCTAAAATTTAAAAAAAAAAAAATATCCCCTGCCAGGAGCTAAAACAGAGCTCAGTGTGACATCGGACTCCAGAAGTCAAAGTCGGAGCAGGGTAGGAGGAAGAAAACTACAAAGTCTTGAGGAATTGGAATCACCATAGAAAAAAACTGCTCTTTGTGCCTAATCTCAGTCATTAGGGAGCAATGCCTGGTTAGTAGGATTTGTTTAAACCATACATCAGAACAGTTCTTTGAAAGAAAATTTGACTTTTGGCTGAAAAAGCCATTGAACTCGAAATGGATGCTGAAAAGCTTTCAGAGCACAAACCTCAGTCCGTGGATGAGAATAGTTTTAACTTAGCAGACTTAGACAAGTCAGGGCTTTTCCTCAGAACATTAGGGAGCCATGCAGAGGAAGTTTAGGGTACAAATGAAGATATTAAGGATATTAAATGTGTGGGTTACCTGCTTATATAGCAATTGTGAAAAAGGAATTGTGTCAGTGTCGTTCAGAAAGGCAGTTTATACTAAATATATGTGAGCTGAATAACCTAGTTTATAGTGATGCTGCAGTTCTCATTGACTGGATTAGCTAATTGCACAGAGCCTTACGTGGGTACAGCCCTTGCAGCTGCTCTGTCAGCAATGCAAGTGTCACAGTGTTTGCAGGGGGTTGGTCGCTCTTGGGGCCTTGGCGTCTCCCCCCATCCCAGTCCCCATCCCATCCCTCCCAGTCCCTCCACAAGGCCCTGCCCTGGAATTCCTATTCCAGAAACCCACCCAGCCCCTCAATAACACCCCGTTATTGGCCATCAGGTCCTTATCACTGGGCTCCCCGTGTCCAGCTTGGTGTGTCCTGTCGAGCCGCTCTGCCCTGGGAATGCTGCCGGGGCTCAGGGTTTGCTTCCCACCCTGAAGGGCACAGGCTGTACCAGGAGTGGATCTGCATCATAATTTTTTGGGGGTTTTTTAAAAGATGTCTGCTCTATAGTGGCTGATCTTCTGTGTCACTTGTCCCAGGTGTAGCAGAAAATACTTCATTATGTTTTATACATATACACACACGTATATTATATACACCTATTATAAAATAAAGCAGTCAGGATTAGACTTCAACAGGGTCCTTTTTCTCCCCGTTGCAAAAGTTAGGCTTACAAATATCAATTAGTGTGGTCCATCACAGAATGTATTATTGCTTTAAAGAGCACAGCTGCAGTGGTGGTTGTAAGTTTGTCATGTGTAGTATTTGATTCAATGGGCATGTGATGCCACCAGTGTCTTCAAGCCATTTTATGACATTTCCTTTGCTGGGTTCTTTAGAGACTTCTATAATATCTTATATTAAAAAAATAGTTCCTAAAATATTTTTCTCACAGCCCAGATGAATGTGACATCCAGCTACCTCTGACTGTTATTAAACTGTGCAAGTTGCCAGCTCTGCTGAAAGTTTTGTGAAATTTCAGCAGCTTCTGATTCAGCCTGTAACATTTGTGGGTTTATGTGGAAATTGTGCCCAATCAACAACGAATGTAAATGCACAGCTTTGGGCAAAATGTGGATATGTAAATGTATCTGCATTGACACTGAAGAAAAATGTCCCCCTTAGTTCCCTGATAAGGTGAGTCTTATACAGAGCTCTGAAAATGATGAGGAATTGCATTTTCTTTGAATAAATTAAGAAAGAAGACAAATATTTTTCTGCATTCTACAGCTGGATTAATTTTCTCCTGTTAGAGTTCATCAGCACTCAGTCCTGTCTAGCACTGCAGTGGCAAACAGAGTGCCATCTCGTGGCTAAAGACCTGTACTCATAATAAAACATGGAGTTTTCTCCACTGGCTGGAAGTAAAACTCTTACAGTGTACAAATGTGTCCCAGGATAGCAAGCTGCATGCACAGCCATTGGTGGGGTTTGATCCTTCTTCCCTCCTGATACACAGCAACAACCCTGCTGGGGCTGTACCAGAGGGCAAGTGGAATCAAAACATATTTCCCAGAGCATATTATTTTGAATTATGCTGGTGGTAATATGTAGTAGATACTCACTTGGTCAGTTTATTAATACAGAACAATTTCCCATAGTGGAAAATGTACCATTTTTATCATGCTATGTTAATTATAATATTTTGCATGCCAGTAAAGATCAGTCACAATATATATTTAGAGAGAGTCTGAACGATTAAGAACCTTCCTGTAGCTTATGTTTTAATCCAGTTTTGGAACAGAGAAAAGAATCAGTAGTGCCTGACTATTAATAGCTGATAAGAAATTTAAGGCATGTTTCCGTGCAATCTGTCCATAAATTAGTTTTGTTAAAAAAAAAAAAAGAGATGAATTGCCATTCCATAATATTCAATACACTCTATCTGTAGTATTACAAACACACACATAGACTTCTCTGTGCCTTCTGAATGCTGGCCAGCTCCAGTAAATGGCTAAACCATAAACTGAAATCTCATCTTCTGCTCATATTTTGTGTGTGGTTGCACCATTATCACTTCCATATCTGTTCCATGTCAGACCACAGAATCAGAGAACCATGGAACAGGTTAGGTCGGAAGGGACCTTCAAAGGTCATCCAGGCCAACCCTCCTGCAATAACCATGGGCATCTTCAAGGAGATCAGGTTGCTCAGAGCCCCACCTGACCTGATCTGGAATATTTCCAGGGATGGGGCATCTACCATTATGCTGGTAGATAAAAAATTTTACTCTAGAAAACCTGCTCTGGTGTTTCACCACCCTCATGTAACCTTTCTTCCTTATATCAGTCTAACCCCACACTCTCTTAGTTTAAAATCATTACCCTTTGCTCTGTCTCTTAAATAACAGCACAGGATACAGAGCATACACTGGCTCTGAGATTCTGGGTTCCTGCTGGCTATGGAGAGACAGCAGGCAACACCTGATCAGGCATAAAACTGAAGTGGCAGGTATGGTTAGTGCCTGTGTGGTTAGTGCCTGCATGGTCAGCATGAGGTTCAGTGTAAGGGAAGTGTCCTGGATCAAATTGAACCAGCAAGGGAAGGTTAACAATTTGCAAAGTAGGACTAGTCCTTTGCATGCCATGGCTGCAGTGTTTCTCGTCTGATACTTGAAGCTCTGAGGTTGTACTATCAGACCATGGTAAAAGGAGCGTCTCAATTTGTCATTTCACACACACAGTATGTTCTGGGAACGGGTTTAAGCATCACATTTTCCTGTCACTCACTTCTGTTCCAGTTGTGCTGATACAACTTTTTAGCCTTGTGTAGTAAAGCAGATTGGGGTAGAGAGAGCCAGGCTAAAAATCCTGATCACTCTGTGTGTGTGTACATGTGTGTACACACTTGCATGCATAAGCTCCAGCCTGGAGTAGGGAGGAATCTCCTCCTTTTGCAGTCTACTGGCCCAGCTATGGCATCTCACTGCACTCTGAGATGTTAAACAGACTCAATGAACTCACCTTGCCTTCCTTTGGCTTAAACTGTTATTGAAGAACAAATAGACTGGCCTGAGAAATAAGGGTGCTGCAGTTTAGTCATTGGAATTCTCAGGTTCCTAATGAAACTTGTAGCAAATTAATCTCACTACAAAACAAATTGCAGTGTAAAAAAGGCAGAGTAGCCTAACTTACTAAACTGATGCAGGTGATTTGCTCCTAATTCAGAAGGATGTCAAGGGAAAACAGAAGTAGTACTGTGCAGCTTTATGTTGTATGACTTCTCCATGACTTTATGCTGTGAAGCACTCAGCTGATTCACTGAGGACAGAAACACTGCACTCACCCAGAGCCAGACCAGCTCTTCTCTTGACTAGTGGCAAGGGTAGCCCTGCCAGTCTGCTCTTGGAGAGCGCTATCTGTACTCATACAGGGAGGGTGGAATGATTTTTGTGTCACCCTATTCTGCAGTAAAGAAAAGGGATTGGACTCAAGTAAACCTACAATAACTAAAATCCCTGTACCAGGTCTCCGAGAACTTCCAAGGGTCAATGTCAAGCCCACAGCAAGCACTGAGGGGCCAAGGACTGTTCGGTTTAGGTTGGAGAACCAGCCGGCTCCTTCTTAAAAACTGACCTCAGCAAAGCCTGCTTTCCCCTGCTGCTCACGGCCACTCCCGAGGGGCTGCTCAGTTGGTAGCTGGCTTGAGAGGTAGCCCTTCATCCTCGTCCCCAGGCCTACTCACCTTCCAGCTCTGGAGTCCACAGTTAGCTCCGCAGTTTCCAGCTCAGGCCCTGGAGTGGGCTGTTATTTATCTGCCGAAAGGTCCCTGCAATTTAAAGTCAGTTGGCTGCAGGACCATCAATCTGCAACACAAGGGTGTTGTTTTCTGTCCCAGAGCCCAGTTCTTGACTGAGGACACTCTGCAAGATCTGAGCAAACTGGAGATAAGTAGGTTCTTATCAGATGGATCCACAGAAAGTTACCAAACACTGAATAATATCTGAAGGCTCTAGACTTGAAAAATGGGCTGTGGATAATTGTGTTCACAAATGAAAAATTACAGATAAAGTTAAGTTGCAAATAGTTGCTTTTCTCCCTTCTTATTAATAGGGGGAGTTTCTACGTGCATTTACATCAGGTGTGCTGCATTCTTTCAGGTGATCACTAAAATCTTTTTGCTGAGAGCCAAATTTTGGTCTACATATACTCTTAAATCAAACGGGGACCTCTTCAAACAGCTCCATATAGCAGTACCCCATAGCACTTTAGAGGATTAACAAGTGATTCCATATAGGGGATAATATGAATTGTTCCTTTTTCCAGAAATTGAGTATATAAAAAATGGTAGAAAAGTTTGTGGGACCTCCTAGACATATGCTGTGTCTAGTCTCACTGATGCAGTTCTGTGAAAAGCAGTGAAGCAGACAAGATCTGTCAACAATTATTCATCAAATGCCTGATTTGTTTAATATTGCATACAGATTGCCTGCTGAATAATAAGAAGCAAATTCTGGAACTTGCTTCGGCGTAATTCAGAGCTCCTCCCAATCAGATATTAACATCTGGACTTTCAAGTATGTTAGACCAAGCTATTATTTTAATTTCATTGCTGTCTTCTTACAAGTTCCTATCTAATTAACAATTATGATGCTCTTTGAAGAGCTCTCAGTTTTTTTACCCCACAGAGCAGCTTAGAAGCAGTGCTAGCTGTCTTAGCAGATCAGTCATTTGTTTTGATAACTCGAGTGATTAATACACTGAAATGCAACCAGCTTATTCCAGTTTCAGAATCGTTGAAAAATAATGCATAATAAAAACTCTTAAGAAAACACTGATGCTTTAAGCATTCCTCAGTTTGCCAGCTCTAGTAGAAGAAACAATGAAAATAGCCAAGAAATATTCTTCCATAGTGAAATTACAGAAGAAAACCATTTTCACCAATGAATAAATTTCCTTTCCTTGATGAAACAAAGTATAGGTTTGGCCCAGCTGCTACTCCATCAGAGAAAGCAGAGACTGCAACAGTAGATGGTGCATATTCCTTCCTGGGAATTAAAACATGAGTTAAACAGATAATAATCCAAATCACTGAAGGTTCATTTTCAAAAGAGGCACTTTTAAGAGTAAAAATCTTACTAAAGCATTTTGGGGCAGAGGTTGATGCCCTGAAATACTTTTTGTATATCTATACAGGCAGCTTAACCTGTTCTTAAACCCTAAATAAGGTTTTAAGATAGATCTGTGATGATCTCTGACTCACTCAGTGTTTGAGCCCAACTGCCCATGAGTGTTGGCTTTGTTGTTCAAGGCCAGAGGAATGGCCCTGCAGGAATTGTGGAGCAGGAACTGCTGTGAAAACGCCCAGGATCCCAAATAGGGGTGGCTGCAGGAATCAGGTTTACTCTTGTAACTGTGACATGAGCGCGTTCACTTTCTGAGTCTAATCTGAAACTTGTGATTGGAATCTTGTATTGTGTCCCAAATTCTCAATGTCACTTCCAGAGATTTTTCCAGACCTCCAGCTCCAGTTTCTGAATGAGACAGGGAATAATGGCACTAGGCTAATTACAATCAAACCTGGAGTAGCTCTGAGGGTTCTTCAGGTGGAAAGGACAGCTACTGGTATTCACTTCAGCTGACTCCCAGCACAATTCCTCCATTTCTCAGAAGGGACAGGATAAAGTACTTGCAGATAATGCTCTTCCCTGGCCCTTGGCAGTATGGGATGTTCTCTTCCATCTTCCCAGGCGATGAGAGGGTGCTCACAGATAGCACAGCTTTGCATTAGTTGAAGCTTGATCTGTAATGGTATTGCAGACTCCAATTTTAACAAAGAGATTTTTGTTTTTCAAACTGGTTCTTGTACATATAGGTTGTCTCCTCTCTTAAACAACCCCATAAGCAAATAAAATAAACGAACAAAACAAAAAGAACAAATCCCCCAAACCAAAAACAAAGCACCAAGAAGACTTATTAAGGATTGAAAGTGGAGTTAGAAGGGAGATGGGAAATGGGTTTGCTAATATTAAGTCCTACTGTCAGGAGGAGTTTAAGGCAGAGTAGGACACAATCCTGGGTCAGGAATCTGTTGACTGATCCTGCACACCAATGGGGAGCAAACCCAGCCCTCTGGAAGCAGAACCCTCTTGTTGTCTTAGATCTAAGAGTGCAGGTTGGGTTCTGCTGTGGTGTTCAAGTGTCAGGTTAAGGGATTCAGCAGATGTAAAACTGGAGCAGCTCTGCCTGTACCAGAAGCACAATGTGCTTCCTCTCACCATCACCTCCTACCCACCTGGATGCCTTGCACAGGGACTAAATACCACACAGGAGCTGGCTCTGTGCACTGGCAATGCACATCCACTTGCTCATCACCTAATTCGGGTCACGGGGCCGTCTCAGGGCCACCCCTGTGTGGTGACATTCAGGCACCCAGTGTGTTTTGCAGACAAGTGCAACACTTCAGGGCATTTTCCAGACTGCTGTAATACTGTTTCACAGGTACAAGGGCAGGCTAAGTTCTGCAGTGTAAAAAACTTACCATTTTTAAGCAGCCATAAAGAAAACAATAACTCACCAAACAAATCACTGCTTGCCCTTTTTCAAACCCTGATTTTGCTACCATCCACGGCAGTGAAAATAATTATGTCGAAGGATGCATAACTAGTTTTTGTGTACATCAACATATACACAAATATTCTGCTGTGCATCCAAACAGATCTCTGGCAGCTTCACTGGGGCTCTGTAATTGTCTTTGATTAACCTAGACGTAATGATAGGAAGCTGCAAGATTGTAATGGAGATGAGAATTTTACGCAACAAATGGCCTTATCAGATGCTAGTCTGTATATCTGCATTTGCTGGCTCACTCCTGAGGAACACAGACTGGAGAGAACAGGAGAGAGGTGTTGAAATAATATCATAGGACATGTAAACTCAAAGCATTTCAGAGATGCAGTGAACCACGATGCTCTTAAACGCACAGGTTGTGCTCTCTCACTGCACGCGTGTTTTGATGCTTCTGATTTACAAATTGTTTGGAAGGAGAGAGGATTAAAGTCCCTGTTATTTGTCATTTGAAACCTTCAAAACAGTTCACAGAGAAAAGTGATGTGATTTTTCTAGTCGGACAGACCAGCATAAAGGCAGATGTAGCAGGAACTGAGGCTTGAACAAAGGATTGATAGTCAGGAATCTGAGAACTGGAATCCTTGATCATATTACACCACCACATCCAGTGTTTATGTATACAATTAAGGCAAAAAACCCACACACCTAATTCTCATCACCTGACTAAGAGCTCAGTAACTAGAGACACTCTCAGATCAGAGTCTGTTCCAAAGATCATTGCATTAAGTGGGTCCTTAGTCCTCATTATAAAAAATAGGCTCAACCTCTATTCCTCAGTTTTTCCTTCTGACAAGTGACGGGGTGCTAAAAACTGTGGTGATTCATCAGATGTGTTATAAAGAACATTATCAGCTGAGATGAATGTTACATCATGTGTAATATTTATTGTCAGAGCAAGTGGAAATGTTTTCTGAAATTTAAATTTCAGCTCTGAACTTTGGCAGACTTTCAAACATTAACGATTTTTTGGGGGATTCCATGCAGAACTGTTGATGTCTTTTCTGAGCCTGGTTTGCTTTCTTGTTCCAATTTATGTCTTTCTGTTTGCTTTCCTAATTCCTTTCAGATACAGAAAGTTTTTAGAATGTATAAAGCCAGCAAAAGGTTCCATTTTCCCTTTATATGTGGTACCTCTGTTATGCCTCTGTCTGGAGAAAGGATTTGAGAACCTCATCTTTAATGTTCTTTTTCATAGAACTGTCCAGTGATACCATCACAATGTAACTGTCCTAGGATAAATATTTTGGGGTAATTCCCTTACTCTGTTCTCCCGTACTTAATATCTGACATTTCGGCCTTAGGATTGTCAGCTCTGCTTAGCATTAGGTATCATTGAAAATTAGTTTTTCAAAAATTACATTTCTTTTAAATGTACTTACTTTAATTAAAAAGTAAGTCACCAGGGAAATACAACAAAATGATTAAATGTTGGTTAGGGATTTTTCATATGATAGAGATGTCAATTCTTGAAAGAAATCCAGAGCTGACAGAAGTTGACAGAATAAAGGCCACAAAATTCGGCTCCTAGCCTCTAAGATCCACTTGGGGAATACTGATTCTCAACTCCAATTACAATAATAATACTGGGTTTGGAAAGTTCAAGAATGTCGACATTCTAACACCTATTCTGTGAATTTCTAGAACTGAAATGCTCTTCTATAACTTAGAAAACAAACACGTGAACGCAAACATAAATAGATGTTAGTGAGAGATGGACTTTGCTACTAAGCACAACAGTAACGCACGTGACTAACTACTTCCCAAAGCTGGGTAATAAATAGTCTGACTGAGCATTGTGAGTTCGACTTCATTGGTTTATAGGCTAATTTTCACTTTTTAATGTCCAGCCCTATTTGGGTACAGGTAGAGAAGTTCATTAATACGCTGGCAAGCAGTTCCAAACAATTAGATGCTACACTGAAACCTGAATGACAAAGTCACTCCCACTGACCACTGGCCTCAGCTGAAGTTTGGACCATTGTATGCATGTATCCATAGTGGTCCACCAGCTATACATCAGATTTAAAGGGCCAAAGGAATACAAATAAAGACCTTTTCAGCTCTTATTATATTTCACTGTGCATCTGTCAAAACTAACAAGATACAACCTGAGGAGGGAAACAGTACTTGAATAACATTTTGTGGTGTTAGATAACTTGCTTTTGAACTTGTAGTATGAGCTAATGCTGATTTGCACACAGAAGCAAAATTTATTTTTGAGAAACAGTCATCACATACTAAAATAATTCACATACTAAAATAGGAAAGCATCAGACACCCTTATTTTAAACAAAGCTGACTCTGACTTCATTGGCTTCAGTAAATGGCGCATTACAACTTGACTTTGTCCAAAAATTACTTCACAACCTCAACAAAAACCATGGGGTTACCAGCAGGAATGCTGTCAACAAAATACAATTACATCCACTGCAAGCCCAATGAAAGTTTCCTTCAGTACTACAATACAGACAATGATCTTAGAGACAGAGGAAAGAGCACAAAAAGAGCGTAAGAAAATGGCACAAAGTCAATACAGTGTGTTTTCAGAACAAACTGAAAGGAAGAAAAATGAGATGTGTTAGATCCCTTGGCATCTGTAAACATCAAGAAGACACCACATTTGGGCTAATCTCAGGGAAAAGCAGCCATATGAAGTAAATCTACAGGCTTTCTAAAGTAAATCTATGGGCTTTCTTGACCTTCGAAAGGGTGGAAGATAATAGAGGAATAAGAAGATAAAAGGAAGTCCTCTTTCTTTTTTGCTAAAAAAGTTACTTTAAAGTAGGGTGGACTTTTTTTTCCTCTCGCTTTGTAGGATCTATTTTAAATGACCTATTTAAATGTTCTGCAATTATGGTGCTTTTGTATATTTCCCATGCAGAGCGAACAGAAAGGGAATCCCTTGAAGTCATGGTATTTTAACCAACCAAAGAATAATCTTCTTTTTCTTCCTCTCTGAATTCTTCGTACAAGGTGTCTTAAAATAGACAAGACAGGTTCATTACCGTTGTCACAATTGTCAGCTTCTGTCAGTTCCATTAGTGGATAAAGGTGTCTATGAATATTACTCATGCACTCCTAGCCAGCCTCCCAAACTCTGTACAAGCTTCCTAAAACCATCCCCTCTGCTGCTCTTTCCAGTCACTCCAGCCTGTTGTTCACTGTTTAGCATGATCCCTGCTACAGCCCCTTCATTGGGACATAGCAGTTTTTATTTCTTAATCCTCCTTCACTGCTTCTTGCTTATTTTATTGATATGTTAATATCTGAATATCTTTACTGACATATTAATCACTTATACAATAAAATTCGTTCCCCCTTACACTCAGAGAATGCTGGCCTCAGACTTGCCTGGCAGGGTATAACTTCATATCTTGGAGAAGACCTGAAATGTTGTATATCAAAAGAGTATTCAGGTTACAGATCTTCAGATTAAGCAGAGACATTGGTTTTTATTTCTTTCGTTATACTGGATGCGGCTACAAGCATATCCTCCTCTTGGCTTAAGAGGATTCCAACAACGCTAGAATTTGCCTTTGGACTACAATGTTACCATCGTTCAGGCATCAGTTCAGACTTTTCACATTAATCTGACTTTGATTCTTTCACCATTTAGTAAATATGCATAAATGTTTCTTTTGAAAATGAGATTTCATGGACATGTAGGAAGAAAGGATATTTTCCCTTTTTAAATGTTAGAAGGCCCAAGTGTGAGAAAATACAGGCTTTGTTCTGGTGGAGCGAGGAAACTCTACAGAATTTTACTTTTCTTCTTTAATTTTCTAAATAAACTTTGATTGAAATTAAATTTACATGACTGTGAAGCTGCAAGAAACATTGTAAAACTTTCAATATATGCTGCTGCTGTGTGTTTAGTCCAGCTCATTCTCCTCCCATAACTTGTCCCATCTCTCTTGCACCCCTATAAGTATCTGGGTACTCACATCACTAATCATACACGAGCTTTAACAATTCTGGAGCACTTTACAAGCCAGTTCATTCAATAATTTGGCTGAAAACTAACCTAACCCAGAGAAGAAAAAAGCAGTTATTTTGAGGTTAGTGAGCTGGTTCAAGGAGGGTCCAATAAATGCCAAACATCACACAAGAGTATGGCAAGACCCTCTGGCTTGTCATTTACAAAACTTCACTACTCTGAATAATTATTTTACACACCATAAAAATCTAAGTAAGTTTAAATTTTTAAAGATATATATGGAGTTTTCCCATCTTCCTTTTGCTGGTTCAGCTCCTGTTCCCTGGTGTGTCCATCCAGAGGAGAATGCAGCAGAGCCGCCTCTGCACATTGCTGTGCTTATGCCTTTGCTAAGGTGAGGAAGATTTCATTTACCTGCTTCTGGAGCAGTCTGGATTGGCTGCTCAGGCCTTGGAGACAGTTATATGAGGTAGCCAGATAATGAAAGGACATCCCAACCTTCACCCACCTCTGAGATTCATAAAGAGGGGAAGACACCCACCTCAACCACGATCTTTCCTGAGAAGAGAAGCTGTGTCAGAGGAGATTTTGGTTGGATACTGGGAAAGGGCTCTTCGTGCAGAGGGTGTTTGGGCACTGGAACAGGCTCACCAGGGAAGTAGTCACAGCACCAAGCCTGGCAGAGTTCAAGAAGCATTTGGACAATCCTCTCAGGCACATGGTGGGATTGCTGGGGCTGTCCTGTGCAGGACCAAGAGTTGGACTTGATGATCCTTGTGGGTCTCTTCTAACACAGGATATTCTATGACTCTGTGGTCATTTTGATACGGTGTCAAAATGTTTGCTGTTAAAAACAAACATCTCTTTTGTGGTTGTAGGTTCAACATTCCTTCCCTGGAGCCAGTTTATATCAGACCAGCACAGGTGTTTAATCATTAGGTTAAAAAAATACCACAACTCAGTTACTGAAGTAGCTGCAATTTCTGTCTTGAAAGATCATGCTTCTTCATTCCTCTGCAGTAGTCTAGAGGCAATAGGAAAGCTAGTATTGGCCTTCCTTTTTAAAAACAATAATAAAAAAGTCTGTAAGCTCATGAGCCTATGGAGGCTTTAATTGAAATTAATAGAAAATGCAAAAGTAGAGGAAATTAGGGCAGCTGCAAAAGAAGCCCCAGAAGCAAAAGCAGATTAAAGTAGAGCAATGAGCAAACCCATGCAACAACTTAATTTTGCTTCAGATATTTCCCCCTTAGTAACTTTATTCCTTAAATCAAGCAACAAGTCTAAAGCACGTGGTTTCTTCTGTAGAGGCCTATTAATTCTACCCCAGTGGTCTGTCAGCTGATGAGCACAGGAACTGCAGTACCTGGGGAGTGACTCTCGTACTGAGAGACAAGAGGAGCTGGCAAGTTGCTCTGTGCTTATTCCCTGCCCTACATTGTCGCAGCTTGAAGCTCTTGGTCCAAGAGACAGCTTAAACTTCAGCAAAAATAGAATTTTTATTTTTCATTCTAAAGATTGAATGAGAATTATTTTATTCTCTTTCATAATATTTTCTTCTTCACTCTTGAACCTTCTAAGAAATGAAGTAGGAGAGTTTTCTGCCTGTCGGTAGCTTAATGAGGCGGTTATACCATCGACCCTTACACATGTGAGAAGCCCCATTTAGGTCTGTGGAATTCCAGAAGGTGACAAAAAACAGTCTGACGTGTGAGAAAAACATGGAGGAGTGAGGACTTAAATTAGAATATTCTAAATTCATATTCTGTTAATGTCAAGAGACCTCAACCCATCTAGTCCTGACTGGAAGCCTAACAGATTTGGTATTCATAGCATAAAAGATTTCCCCTGCTCCACTGCTGAAGACAAAGTTATTAGAAGCACACAAAGACCCAAGTCTTGTAACACAATACATTTTTTCCCCTTCTTAGAGTACCTCTTTCCTTCCTATCCTCCACTATTTCCAACCACAGTCAAAGTTCTTTAAATTTCCACTGCAGTACATGGCCATAGTTCTTTTATTCAGTTAATAGGCTGTTCGCTCAGGGAGGATGAAGTGTTATTTCATGATTTGGTGTATTGAATAATGTTGGAATTTTCTAGCACAGGATCCTTATTCTAAATATATTTCTCTTCTTGAGAAATCAGTTAGTGAGCAGTTTCCACAGGAGGCTTGGGTAGGATAACAGCAGTTGTTTCTAGGCTTTGCATTTAACCTTATACCATAAAACCTTATGGAAAAATATCCCAGGTAAGTTCTTCATCCATTTCTTTTTCAAATTTTCTTTCCCCTGATTTCACACTTGGTTGTCTCAGGGGGCAAGAGGATAGGCCAAACTTGGCTTTGGCCTCTGACAGTGAGCTGAAGGGTGAACAACCCCTGAGTAAATGAGCAGAGAGAAAGAAAATAAGTAAAGCACAGGATATTCTGCAGTCTAGTGGAATTAAATGCCTAGCCACTGTGCTCTGACAGCATAGTGTTATGGAAAGCTGGCAAGCACGGTGTTATGGAGCTGGACATCCCCACGGGCTGAGTTCACAAAAAGAACTGGTCAGAAGACCCGCTACCAGGAGCTGCCCACAGCTGATCGAACATTCAAGACAACAACTCATCGCGAATGAACGGCAAAAGATGGAATTAAAAATCCCTGGCAACCCCTGCAGAAGGGATGCACACATTCCAGTGTTTTCTCAGGTTTCCTGGGTGCAGGCGATGGATTACTTGTTGCACATTGAAGAGGGTTCCTGGATAAAACAGAGTAATTTAGGTGGAAATAGTAGAGGGACAGGCAGAGACCTATATCTGACAGTTTCTTCCACTTTATTTAGCACAGTGCTCTTTCTCAGTGGGTCTGTCTTCAGACTATTGCAGACTTGCACTGTTTCCTATCACACTGTGCCTTTAAAAGGATGTACATGCTGGGGCTCACTCGAGTACATACAGAGTTTTTAAGGATGCTCTTCCTCCCCCTCTTCTGACTGGCAGTCTGGCAAAACACGCAGAAGACAGGGCCAGTGAGTGGAGTCATTGGTTGGGTTTCTTGGTTGTTTTTTTTCTGCCTCCTCAAAAGCTATGTCCTTATTATTTGAAGCCCTGTTATAAGAAAGAACTGCACAGTCATTGTACTCTGCTGTGTTGGATGTTGTTTGCTGAGTATGGCAGTTGTTACTGATCTGTCTGGGAGCAGAAACATGTTGTAGACCTGTTAAACTGAAATTGTTTATCCACAGAAACCCCAGAAACAGACAGAGACCATAAAAACCTTTACTTTCCTATTCAAGGAATTGTTAACCAAATTTCCATGAGTTCAAACAAAACAGTTTATTCTTTACCTGGGCCCTGTGCAAAGGGCCAAAACATTAACTTTTGGGATACTTTTACCATTCTTTGGGAAAAGGAAGGAGTAACATGTAGTGTTTACATAACAATTATAAAATAGAGTCTGATCCAAATGGTTTCCCAATCATTTCTGGAGACTTTTTACATAAGTTTCTACTCCTGGCATGAACCTTTTCAAACAGAGCCACCCCAATACATATGTGTGCACACTGCTTCTCTCCGAGGTGTTTTTTTGGCAGCTGGATACTCAAGGCTTGCTCACTGGTGGCCAGCACAGATGTTGGCACACGAGCAAGGAAAGCGTGCTCCCGTGCTGCTCATGGCAATTATATTTCTTGTCTTGGTCTCCTGATTCAAAGAGCCAGGGGTGTGTGGGTCACAGGTATCTTTGGTTTGGAGAAAGAGCAGAAAAGTGCAACTGTGCCTGTGCAAAAAGCCTTTAGGATGTGCATGTGTTCATAGGTAATAGGAAGGTGGGGGCTGTCAACTGTATGCAAGACACCTCGTCACCACTTCAGTGCACACATACGGCCTGATTTCAGGTGCTGCATCTTAAATTGTACTTGTAAATGCCCAGGAAGGAGTAGGATGTTTAGCTCCTGCTTCCTGACAGTTCATTTCTCACTCAGAAAATTACTGTGGATGAAAAAACAAAGCAGCTTATTGCAGGGAACTCCCCTTGCCTTCAGCTGAAGTCCTACTTGCATGTGCGTCGAACTGTGTGAAGAAAATGCTCTCCAAGGTTTCCTGCTGTGAGCAGTGGACTCAGCATCTCAACTGGCCTCTGCATTTTGATGACTCTGTTACAGGAAGCATTTTTCTCCTGACAGACTCTGAACACACATAAAGCTCAGTCTCAAGTTCCTTCATCAGCCCAGAATTAAACGGGGAGAGGTAGGTGACCAAGGAAGTCTGTGTGTTTAAAGGAGAAGTATTATTTAGAAGCTCTCAGAAAAACGTGAAAGGAAACAGAATAGAAATAGGCTTCTGAAATTTCTGAGCAGATTGAATGATGAGTCTCTGTAGCCAAGAGTAAAAAGTACCTTTCTCTCCCAAGAACTTCTACTTAGATATGGCAATGGCATTATCAACTAGCTAATTGTGCAATTACTGAATGCCACCTCGAGTGTGTCTGCTTTGGTGGAAAGTATTATATCCCACATTTCTACTTTTTCTTCAAATACTTCTCTCTGCAGAAAATCCTGTTACGAATCTGTCTGCCTGTGAGCTTTTGCTCTCCTTAAGCTAAGCTGAAGAAGGAAAAATACGTGCTGCTGTGGCAAACAGACAGGGGAAAAAAATCAAAGGAGATGAATGAGGTTCCATCACAGTAGGAAATTTAAGAAAAGGTTAGAGATGACAATACTGGGCATGGTGTGTAGCCTGAAGTAATCTTGTAAACTTCAGGGAACCAGACCAGATAGTCCAACTTGCCCTGTCTGGATCTGCTCTCTTCCAATTACTATCTGCCATCAGGCTACACAGAAAATTTCTGCTGATGGTGATGGAACCTCTAGCTGGAGTGTTTTATTCCTTAAGCACATGATCATCTTGGATCTCAGTCCTGACCTTAAGCTTGTGCTTATGTTATACTTTAAAATTATCCTCAGTCTGTTTTGGATTGTTGTCCTGACATATAAACCTAAATCTTAGTGAGTTTGACATGATGTAATGCTAGGGCAAGTAGCTTAGAAATCACTGAAATAAGATTTGGAGAAGTAGTTATTTTTATGACTGTAAGTTAGAAATAAAAAAAAATACAGCATACTAAAACCCTAATAACAAAACTGTGTTGCATAATTAAGTTCCCTTCTCAGATAAGTTCTACAACACCATAAACACAGGCCATTGGCAATAGCCACTTATAACAGAAAGAACAAGAATTATTTACTTATAGTGTAATTTCAGTTCTCAAATACATACCCATATCATGGTTTACTTGGTTAAAATATGATATATTATGCTCCCTGTTTGATGTTTGATTCAGTCTCCTAAGTAGTTGTTTGAATGGTGGTGGGAGTAATGACCTCTTTGAAGCTGTCAGTATGTTCTTTCACCCACTAAAAAAGCAAGAAATGAGTTTAACATACCGTTTAAGGTAGCTGGTTAAAGAAAATATGCATCTTGATCTTTACACCTGCATTTCTGTGCCTGTTGTTAAAACAGAGCTGTAAGCCAGATATGTTCCTAAATGAGTTTTATTCGAGACCTTTGCTCTCTAATTAATTGGTTTATTTAGATAGAGTTTGAAAAATTCAGCTTAAACTATATGCAAATCCTTCTAAACCGGGCCCTTTATATACACACACGTTCCCTTTTATGTGAACAGTACTTTGTTAATGGCTCAATAATTAAGGGAGTTTACATTTTAAATACTTCAGGTTTTAATTGGCTGAATATTAATCACAGATCACTTTCAGTTCTGCTGTGATATGCAAATTATTGATGCCTCAGCTGCATTTGTTTTCAGGTATCAATCTAAACGCATAATGCAAAATAACATTCTGCAATTATTTCAATTAGATGCAGTCAGCCTTTGGAGCAAGCTATTTATTTCATTTCAGTAAATGAAGAAAGCAGTTGCTGTTTTCCATTCCCTGGTGTTTACTGCCCAGAACTAGGACTCACCACTGGTATGTGTACAGCACATAAACACTTTTCCAACTGGATCACGTTAGAATTCATGGTAAAGGGCAAGCAATTGAACTCCCCTTGCAAGATTTCATTTGGCTAACTGACTCTTCTGCTTTGGAATGAGATGTCACCTTGTTTGGGGGTATTCATTACCATTTTAAAGTGCATTATGAAAGGTAGAGTCAATAAGAGTTCCTAATTAGCAGAATCTGTTTAGCACAAGCGCATTACATTAGAGGATTTTTTCCATCAGACTGCAGCTGTTACCTAGGCAGAGAGGAGGAATTCCACCTAACCACAAAGAATAAGATAGACAAATAGCTGCGTTGTCTTAAGAACGGCTCGGGTATGTCTCCTCGCAGCGATTTCGCTCCATAATTGCAATCCACATTAAATGCAGCAAATGTTACCATCCTGCCCACTCAGTTTCCACCTCTACTTTTGTTTCAAGCGGGGAGGGAGATAGAAAAGGGCGG
>VXAY01005956.1:2705344-2742020 GCA_013399855.1 Oxyruncus cristatus
CCCGGAGGAGCCGGTGGAGGTGTGGGAGGGACGGGGGGGAGCAGGATCTGCGCAGTGGGGCTGGAGAAGGGGCTGTGTGGATGCGCTGCGGGCTGGACTTCGCAAAGGTATCGGGGCGGCGGGGGTGGGGGGCAGGCTGGAGCGTTTGGCGGTGGGGACCACGGTCGTGCCTTGTAGCGAAGGGAGGGTGGAAGGGATGCGGGGCTGCACCGCCGCGCTGTGCCCGCTCCCGGCTGGCATGTGCGCGCCTGTGTGCGCGCCCGTGTCTCTCCTGCCCTCTCCCGCCGGGAGGCAGAGGGCGATGGGGCGCCTACGGCAGAGGGGACCCGGCACCAGCCGAGCCGGTTGCGGCAAAAAACTGCGGTAGTGCCGGCACTACTGGCCGGGCTCGCCGCCCCGCTGCCAGCCCCGCGCAGCGCCCGCAGTGTGCCCCCTCGGCACCGGCTGGGGCGCCGCGGCTGAAGAAGAAGAGGGGACTGGAGCGTGGGCGAGGCAGGGATACGGGAGGACGGCGCCTGGGAGTGGGAGGGAGATGGAGCGGTGGGGCTGCGGGGCCACCGGGCTGCCCCTGGGGGCGCGCTCCCCGCGGCCAGGGTCGGGAGCCTGCGGGCATCAGCAGCGGCTGCTCCGCTCCCCCTTCTCCCCGTGCTCCCCCTTCTCCCCGTGCTCCCCCTTCTCCCCGTGCTCCCACTCCGCGGCCTCCTTGACCCCTTCAGTCATCCCTTCCTCTTATCCTTCCTTGCTTCCTCGGAGCTTTCCTTCTCCCTCTTGTGCTTCTGTCCTGCGTTGTTTCCTCATCCCCTCCTCTGCCCTCCCTTCCAGGACCCCCAGCACATCCTCCCCTTGTGTCTCCCTCCACTCTGGTTCTTCTCCCTCCAGCTGGTTCCTGCTTTCTCCACTTTCATCCTGGCTCCCTCCTGCCAGCTCAGTGGCTTCCCACAGCAGGAAATGCAAGGGACAAGTTGGGAAATGGGGGTAATGGGAAGATCGGGGCAGTGCAACATATTGATTATTGACTGATTTGTTTTAAAAAAAAGCTACCTTCTAACTCAGAGGAAATGCTGTGGCTCCAGTTGTTCTGCGTAAAAAATGGCAGCTCAGCTGGCCTGACTATATCTGAAGGGTTCTTATCAATGCAGGAACAGGAGAAAATTACATAATGTTTTAGAAAAAAATAGTTCTCAGGTTTCAGTAGTGTCAGGCTGGTGAATTGTGACTTTGTTTTGCCCTGCAAGTCAGCATATTATTATTCCTAGGGATGGGGCTGTGTGCTTGTGCATGCTTCTTCGTGTCTGTGTGCTTCCATTGGTCACCCAGAGCTGATGTTCTTGTTTTGTGGATAGTTGTATTTCTGCAATCAGTTTACCACCTATTTGTTTAAACTAGGTATGAGAAGTGACAGAAACAATGTGTGTGCATGTCTGTGTATCACTTGAGTGAGTGTCTCTATTATCATAGTGATAAATCTGTGCGTGTTGATGTTGTAGATGCATATACTGAGTACTGACATTGCTTTCTGTGTCTGCACCGTTATCCTTTCTGTATTGTGCTATCCCAGCCCAGATGTTTGGGCATGCATAACATCAGCATTTGTGCTTAATATCCCTGAAATGCACGGCAACATGTGAGCAGCGCAGGATTGAGGGGAGTAAATATGCATAAAATTGGAATCTCCTTTGGTTATTTTACTTCGTTAGTTATGCATGCTTGGCGTGTACAAGAGAGAAAAATGTATTTGACAGACCTGAGAGTTATTTGTGTTTGTCTACAGAAATTTACATTCTGTGTTTGAAATCATCCCAGCTCTCGTGTATTTGTTTGGTTGTTAAAATCTTTCATGTTATTTTAAATCCAGTGCTTGTAGTTTATCTATAATCCTTGGCAGGTACAGTAGCTCATTGGTATACAGTTTTTAACCCAAATGGTGTTTTGGAACAATGTCAACTGAAAAATGTTCTCTTTTTTTCTTTCCTTCTTTCTTCTTTAGATTCTTTATCTTTGTTCAGGAGCCTAAGGTTGCTTGCTGATCACAAGAAGATGTTTCTGTGGCTCTTTCTGGTTCTGTCATCTCCAGTTTCTTCTACAACTGCAGATGCTGATATATCTGTGGAAATTTGCAATGTTTGCTCCTGTGTGTCAGTTGAGAATGTACTCTATGTCAACTGTGAGAAGGTTGCAGTCTACAGACCAAATCAGCTTAAACCACCATGGTCTAATTTTTACCACCTCAACTTTCAAAACAACCTGCTAATTGTTCTATATCCAAATTCATTTCCTAATTTTACACATGCAGTGTCCTTGCAACTGGGTAATAATAAGTTGCAGAACATTGAGGGAGGGGCCTTTATGGGTCTTAGTTCATTAAAACAGTTGCACTTGAACAACAACGAATTAAAGATTCTCCGGGCTGACACTTTCCTTGGCATAGAGAACTTGGAGTATCTCCAAGCTGACTACAATTTAATCAAGTTTATTGAACGGGGAGCCTTCAATAAGCTTCACAAGCTGAAAGTCCTGATACTTAATGACAATCTGATTTCATTCCTTCCCGATAATATTTTTCGATTTGCTTCTCTAACCCATCTGGATATACGGGGGAATCGAATACAGAAACTTCCGTACATTGGAGTTCTGGAACACATTGGGCGAATTGTTGAACTGCAGCTGGAAGACAACCCCTGGAATTGTACTTGTGATTTGTTGCCTTTGAAGGCGTGGCTGGAGAACATGCCCTATAACATCTACATTGGAGAGGCCATCTGTGAGACACCCAGTGACTTGTATGGAAGGCTGCTGAAAGAAACCAATAAGCAGGAGCTGTGCTCCATGGGGACAGGGAGTGATTTTGACGTGCGCATCCTGCCTCCCTCGCAGCTGGAGCCCGGTTACAGCACGCCAAACGGCCACACCACTCAAACATCAGTGCACAGATTAGTCACAAAGCCGCCAAAGACTACAAATCCTTCGAAGATTTCGGGGATAGTAGCAGGCAAAGCATTCTCCAATCGCAATCTCAGTCAAATCGTATCTTACCAGACCAGGGTGCCTCCTTTAACTCCCTGCCCGGTCCCTTGTGTTTGCAAAACTCATCCTTCAGATTTGGGATTAAGTGTAAATTGCCAAGAAAGAAACATAGAATCCATGGCTGAACTCGTACCAAAACCTTTAAATGCCAAGAAACTGCATGTAAACGGCAATTATATTAAGGATGTGGATACTACGGATTTCACTGAGTTTGAGGGGCTGGATTTGCTACATTTAGGCAGCAATCGGATTTCAGTGATCAAAGGAGACGTTTTCCGCAACCTTACAAATTTACGGAGATTGTATCTCAATGGCAATCAGATAGAGCGTCTGAGCCCAGAAATGTTTGCTGGCCTCCACAACTTGCAGTATCTGTATTTGGAATACAATGTTATAAAAGAGATCCTAGCAGGCACCTTTGACTTAATGCCCAATTTGCAGTTGCTCTACCTGAACAACAACCTTCTCCGAAGCTTGCCAGCGTACATTTTTGCTGGTGCACCACTTGCTAGACTGAATCTGAGGAACAATCACTTCATGTATTTACCTGTAAGTGGTGTTCTTGATCAGCTAAAATCTCTTACACAAATAGATCTGGAAGGTAATCCGTGGGACTGCACTTGTGATTTAGTTGCTTTAAAGCTGTGGCTTGAAAAGCTCAATGAAGGTATTGTGGTGAAGGAGTTGAAATGTGAAACACCTGTACAGTTTGCTAACATAGAACTTAAGTCTCTGAAAAATGAGATCCTCTGTCCTAAACTTTTAAACAAGCCATCTGCTCTGTTCACTAGCCCCATGCCTGCTGTTACTTTTACGACACCACCGGGACCGGTTCGGAGTCCTCCTGGTGGCCCAGTTCCATTATCCATCCTAATCCTAAGCATATTAGTTGTGCTGATTTTAACAGTGTTTGTTGCTTTTTGTCTTCTCGTTTTTGTGCTTCGGCGCAACAAAAAACCAACTGTAAAGCATGAAGGGATTGGAAATCAGGAGTGCAGTTCTATGCAGCTGCAGCTGAGAAAGCACGACCACAAGTCAAACAAAAAAGATGGACTGGGTGCAGAGGCCTTCATTCCTCAAACCATTGAGCAGATGAGCAAAAGTCATACCTGTGGTTTAAAAGAGTCTGAAACAGGCTTCACGTTTGCTGACCCACCAGGGCAAAAAGTCATTCTGAGAAATATGAATGACAAGGAGAAAGATTTGTTGCATGTGGATACCAGAAAAAGACTTAGCACAATTGATGAACTGGATGAGTTGTTCCCTGGGAGGGATTCCAATGTGTTTATTCAAAATTTTCTTGAAAGTAAAAAAGAATACAACAGCATAGGGGTCAGTGGCTTTGAAATACGTTACCCAGAGAAACTGCAAGACAAAAAAACCAAGAAATCGCTAATAGGTGGTAATCATAGTAAAATTGTAGTAGAACAAAGAAAAAGTGAATATTTTGAACTAAAAGCTAAACTTCAAGGTTCACCTGACTACCTACAAGTCCTTGAAGAACAAACAGCTTTGAATAAAATATAGGTCATACAATCTTATTGCCTACAGAGGACATTTATTTAATGATGAAAGTGCCTTTTGTTGACTTTTAACTTCCAAATACTATATTATATTGATAGGCATAGAGGCAGGTGCATCCAGGGGTGTCTGATTAACTGTAGCTGTGTATGATTTGTCCAGTAGAGGAGAATTTCCTTAATAGATTTTACTACATAAAGCTCATGCCCAGTGGAATCCTGTAGGGATACTGCAAACTCTATTGCCAAAGGGATGCTTTATACACGTTACACTGAATTTAACCTCAAGAGGCATATATGTTTTGTATCTTAAATGCAAACCATCGTCTCCTTGTGATTTGTTAGAACAAACACAAGAAACCTGGTACTGATATTTGTACCTCAGCTGGGTCCTTCATCCTGCACGTGGATTTAAGTTGGTGGAACTGGAGTAATCCTTTGATTTGTGGTGTTGTAATGGCACTGTTTAAAGCTTACCTGGAAAGTAACAAGCATGCAAAGAGAGAACATTCAATAGTATGTGTAAATTGGTTACATTTATGGGCTGCATCTTGAAACCACTGGAATTATAATGTTAAATTGTGCAAATATTTGTTTAAAATATACCATGCATTACATACCTATGGAATAAATTTGACCACTTGGAAGCATACATGTCTATACAGAAAATTAAAAAAAAAAAAAAAAGGAAAGAAAATAGTTTAACCTGACTTCTGCAGTATTTGTGACATCTGAAGAAAATATTTGATGTTTATGCAGAATCTAAGACTCATCTCCAATTAAAACTAGAGTTCCCTCTCAGTTATGTGAAACTCTTGCAACCCAACAGGTTGTCCAAAATTGTCAAAGTGCTTACTGTGTGAGCGTAGCAGAAATTATTTTTGTAATATAATTCATATTTATGAAATACTTTGTATACTAAATAGGAAAGAATATGTACTCCTTAATATGTATTTAATATGCCTGACTTGTTTTCCTGATCACACTGCATTAATCATTCAGTATAAATAAAACCAGAACAATATACCAAACAGCAACCGGGGATGTAATGTATAGCATTATCCAGAATGAAGTGATCAGATACAATAATAAAAAGAATTGTTCTGTACTATTCTTGTGAGATTAGCATATTATCTTATTTCAGATTTGTTACCAATGGTGCATTTTAAAATAGTTTCATTAGGGTTTTTTTTTAGTATTGTGTCTCAGGCAACTATTTGCCATCAGTTTTCTTGATTTTCAGGTCTCTGCAGCTTAATCTAAATAGTTTTCACTGCAAGTATTTACAAGAATTCATGCTGAGGGTAATATTTTAATTGCATATGCAGAAGTTTTCTGTTCTTGTTATCTCTGGCTGCTGTTAGTCAGCAAGACCTGATCAGAACAGTGAACAATATGGCAAACCATGTCTGTTTAATACCACAGTGTAAAATGAATATAGAGGTCTCAGTTCAGAATATTGTGTAGCTCATAGCTAGAGAGTAAAAACTTGCCTTTGTGAAAGCTGAATCTGAATAGCTAGGGAAAAAAAAAAGTAGGAGAATGGAAAATCCCCACTGTATCTCACTGATAGGTGGTACCATGACATGAGAATGGAGATATATTGATAAAGCATCCCACAAAAAAATCTATGTGATGAGATTTACAGAAGTTCTTTGTCTTCACGAGCTTTGAATAAGACCCTCTTCCTTCCTTTGCTTCCAGAACCTTTACCCCTCCCTACCTTTTATAATCAGCAAGTCAGTGAAGATAGTAGGATATAAACATGACTGTTTTTCATGAATTTGAAACTAGCAAAAATTAGAGCAAGACTCAATAATAATACTGTGGAGAAGGCTGTGTCAGCTATTTCCAATAGAAACCTCTAATTTCAGGGCTTTATTACAGTCATTTGAAATTTTTATTCTGGAATGATACTTGGCAAACAGCCTGCAGTATATTTTTAACAAAATATACCAAAAAAAAAAAAAAAAGAAAAAGCACTGCTTCTTTATTTAAGAGAAAGCCAACAAAACATTTCTCTACTCACTTGTTTATGCTCTTGTGGCTTAGAAAGAGGGTTGTTTTATCATTTTTCTCCATACTTCAAAGTATATACATTACTTCAGATAATGAAACTCCTAACAGATAATGGCTGAGTTTCTTTCAAAAAGCTGTGGCTCTCTGTGCAGAATAATTAATGTAATTCAGAATGTCATGGGGATTTTCAGGACATGGATGCCATATACATGTGCATTTCTAGCATGAAAAGTTCCGGGTCGACCAGTGATGCAACACATGGCCAAGGTTGGAAAACGAACTTATGAGTGTGTTGTCTGTGGATTAAGGAGTGTTAATGATGCAGTGAGATGGTAGACTCTGATGGCTCCATCAGCAGGCTAAGGGTGAGGGCTCACTGTGCCTCCTCCACTCGGTGCTGTGTGGGTTTTGAGGGTGTGTCCAAGTTCACTGGGATTTGCCAAAGCAGGAGGCTTCTGACACGCTCAGTGCATTGTCAGACTGTCATGTCCCTTGCCCTGCCTGAGAGAGACACGTGTTAAAAATATTAAAAGTTGCAAATAAGCCAATGCTTTTAAGTGATGATAAAACCGATGTGCTTATGACTCATGTTGCCCTGAGTTCAAAGAGCAGTGATAAATGATCATACCTTCCTCAGCTAAAAAACTGAGGGGGGTTGGTTTGATTTGGTTTGGTTTTTTTTTTTTTGGGGGGGGGGGGGCGGTTCTTTTGGTTTTTGGTTTTTTTTTTTTTTTTGGTTGGTTTTGGTTTTTAAATTTATTTTTTATTTATTTTTGTTTTGGTCTTTTTGTTATGGTGTCTTCTATTTGCTGATCAGAAGAACAAGAACTGATCTGTCATGCTGTACCATTACAGTGGGTCAGTTTCCTGACCACTGAGGTCCCAGTCTGGTAAAACGTTTAAGCTCAACCTAAATCCTGCACAGAGGAACTATTCATGAGCTAACACTTAAACACCTGCCCAAGAGTGGGGCTTAGACAGAGTTTTGTCACAGACTTCAAAACGAGCCAGCTCAGAAACATTGTATATAATATATAGAGCCCAGTGACTCTTTTGGGGTTATGCAGTTGAGTGTAGGTTCACCAGCATCACTAAAGGTTGCACAATCTGGACCTTCCTGTAGAAATTGTTCCTAAGTGTTTGACAATATATGGTGCAATATGTAGGCATAATAGTGTGAGTGAAGAATGCAGAAGCCGGCGAAACACTTTATTTCTGTGAAATTGTTACTTCGAATGGCAACCTTAATGTCAGTTTATTTTCTTCATGTTTCGAAGCAGTGTATGTGTCTGCACAGCAGTTCTAGTGTAATGTCCACTCAGATCTCTGGTCAGTCTTTCTGAGAAGGTGACTCTTCGGATGTGGCTTAACAGGTCTGTCTGTTCATTATATTGGTTTGAGTGGCCATGCTTGTAAAATGGCTGTTAAGACCCATAGACATAAACTAAGTCAGTGAAGGTGTTAACATAATCTGTCGTCTCCACTGTATTATAAAGAAGTTTCCGTTTTTAAATAAAATCAATAAAGTGTAATCATTTCCTTGAAAAAAAGAAAAAAAATTGTGCGATTTTATCGAAAAGCAAATACCACGGTGCAAGAACACAAGACCAGGTGATTTATGTTTTGCATTTAGTGTTCAAGATTGAGAATAATGCAGCAATCTAGTATAAAAACCTTTTTTAAATGCTTTTTTTTTTTTTTTGAAGCCATAAATTATAAAGGCATGGCCTTGTGAATAATGTTAACAAATGTTCCAGAATCAAGAAAAAACATCCAGAACTTGATGGTGGTATAATATCTATAATATCTTTTGCATGATTTGTATGTTGATATTGTATGAAATGAGCACAGTGAGACTTTTTTTTTTTGGTTGCATCCAAAGAGTTAGGAAGGAAATATAACAAGAATGTATTTATAATCACTCTATTTTGAAATAAAGTAAAGAAAACAAAATGTATTGGCTTTACCCTGTTTTGATCATTACTATTACAGTTTAAGATAGTTACTTATGACATCCAGCCCAATGTAAAACACAGAAATCTATTGTTTATTAATTTTGTTTGCCTTCATCAACATCAAAATACTAGCCAGTGTTGACTTCAGAATTTGTATGAAATATTAATAAAATTGTTTGGTACTATTGTATTTCTGAAACTAGACTTTGTTAAGTGCCTGTAATATTCTTTTGGATCATTTGTATATGGATGACAGAGAATCTATAAAGCAGTTAAACAGTAATGTTTTCCAATCACTTCAACAATTTGTTATCATATTTTATGAAAGTTTTTCCCATCTTCTATTGTCCAACAAAATCTTTTTTGCATTAGTTACACAAGCAGAGTTTAGTTTTAGTTGGATTCTGAGTTCTTCAACACAGGAGTGCTTAATAGGATCACTTACGTAATGCTGGGGATATTTGTTTTGATTCTGCTCCTTTCTTATTTATCATTTTCAATTACACGGTTTCTCAGAGGAAAGAAAAGTTAGTTTGTCCTTAGCAAAAACAAAAATGTCAATCCATCTACCTTTTCGTGGTATATATGGTTTTATAACTGGAAGTTGAAAAGATGTCTTTAGATACTTTAACTCCCAAATTTATATTTTGTAGTAAAAATGGTTTACAAAGCCTCATAAAAATCTCCATGGCAGGGGAGAAGAGCAGGAACAGAACTATATTATATTCAGATCAAACATTCCCTGTTGTGTAGGATTTAGCATGCATTATAATAGCAGTGAATGAGAATCAGAATGTGATATGGACTAGAAAATTGGGACTTGATACGGAATTTTTTCGCTTCCAGATGAAGTGTAACGTTAGGAGCAAACCCACAGCATTAGCTTAAAAAGGCCTATGTATATATTCCATATAATTTCTTTCTAAAGAAAAACCTGAGAACCAAGAATTAAATATTCATGTTTCGATAACGAGTGCACTGCTCTCCTGAATAGAGAGGAATTTGACAGTTTTCTTTTAATTTGTTTTGTCATTATTGAGTCTTTGTTTCCAATTTTAATTTGCTCATCCTTATTCATTCTGATTGATGCTCTGTTGGAAAGTAAAAATAGGAATGTTAGTGCTCAGGGACAAACTCTTCTCAGAAATTTACCACTGTAAATCCAGACTGATTGAGCAGACTTCGGAATCAAGTCAGCCTTTTCCTAGTAAACCAAAAAAAAGCAGAAAATATTAGATGAGGAGCTACCTATCCATCATTGAAATAAAAATAAATATTTTTTTACTTGAAATGTAATATAATCTTTCTTTATGCTCTATTGATTTGTGTTGTAAAGCTGTTACTATTTTCAAATTACTCTAGGGAGAATACAGACTAAGTGCATTCCTGGGTCAGTTTGATATGAGTGGAACTCTACAATGATTCAAGAACTGTGGGCGTCCTGGAGATGTACTGTGGTTACAAAACTATTTCAATTTGCTGGTTTAATGCATAGACTTGGGATAGATCTCACATAAAATACAAATGCTTTCTTAACAATACAATTTATTTTCTTCCTATAATGGAACGAAGTTACCCTGTTCTTCTTTCTCATTAAGTAGGGAGTTTATTGCAAATATATTTGGTTTACTGTTAATTTTGTGTTCACTAGTAATACTTGAGATCATTCATTTGTTTTCCGAAAACAGTACACTTTGAGCAGTCTGTTATTTTTAAAATACCAGTCATTGGTAACAGACTGATACTGAATTATATTGATTTTTCATTCCCTTATTGGAAATTTTTGTAGCCATTTAACCCTAAATAATTCCTTAAAAGCACAAATAAAGATTAGATAAGAAAAAAAGGCCTAGTTGCTACTAAATCTGAATTTTTTATATGTGTGTATGTGAAGGCTTTAACATTCTGTAAAACAACTGTGATGGGTTACGAGTGTTACATCATTGTCTCTTTGGTCTTTGTTTAACCAGAAAACAGGAGGTGATCTCTGTATGGTTTAGTACTCATTTTGTAAACATACAGTAACAAAGAATATTCCTCAGTTTCCCCCATCCACCAGCATTTCATTTCTTGGTTTAATTCAATGTCATTTCCTGGAAATGTGTGCAATGTGACCTTCCAGGGCATCCTTCCACTTCATGCTCTCACTTCACCTTCAGTGAGCCAGACCTTTTCCAGCTGGATGTTTGTCTAGTCTTCAGTTAACAGCAGTTTCCAAGGAGGCAAAGGAGGAGGATTTGTCTGTTTTTAAAACCCAGCTAAAAAAGGCAAACTGTCAGAGACTGTCCTGTGTGATTCCTGAGTCATGTCAGATGGTGTACGATCCAAAACAGAGAAGTGTAGGAAATGGTTTAAGCTTCTGTTGTGAAGATTTGTGCTGGGCTTTTGAGGCTGGACAATCACGGCTTTCCATGACTGCAAGTTGCACAGTGTAGCATAAATGTGATGCAGTCAGTTGGGTCCTGACAGACTGTGGGCTAAATCCTGCAGGCTCCTGCACCCACTTAACCCAAGCTAGGTTTTGGTGTCACTACTCACTCAAAAGTCATGGGCAAATTATTTAAGTTAAAGCACATGTGATACATATTTCTTAACGAGGCTGAGGTGTGGATGCACTTGGATGCATATCAGGTGCTGTTTGGGTGTGGAGGTCATTTTGTGCCTGATGTTTGGTGAGGAATTGCTTTGGTGGAGACCCTCTTCATGTGGTACATTAGTGCTCCCATCTGAATATGAGACACTGTATGGTAAGTACATCTCAATGAACAGAGTCAAAAAGGGCAGCGTGTTTTGACAGATTTTGAGCTCTTCACTGCAAGAAACTGCAGGAAATGATGTACCATACAGCAGATTTTCTTGCTCCCTGGCAGGGTTTCATAGACTCTCTGAGTCCTTCTCAGCAGGGTATTCTTCTTGTCTATACACTGCAAATAAGACTCCAGGTCACCAGTCTTCTGTATGTGCAGTCTGTGTTTACTTATACCCAAAAATACTTCTGTGGATATGGGGAGGAAAAGGGTAGGAGAATAATCTTTTTTTTTCATTTGTAAAGTAAAATGGGCTGAATGTGATTTTTTTTTCCAGATTGGAAAAGAAAAATACAGATATTTTATAAGAACGGTCAAATTGTTGGTTAATATCTGTATTTAGAAAGTATTTTACTAGGAGAGAGAGAGAGAAATAAAGCAGTTGGTTTTATATTTTTAGCATGCAGCTTTTCAACTTCTTCCATTCTTGGGTTAGAATATGCCCCTGGGTGCCATGGGACTTACATGTGCAGCTCGGGGCACATTTCAGTTGCAGAGATTCATCCTAAATATCTTGCTGCCTTTTGTGTGGTAGAAATTAAATGGAAGGTTCTGAATGTTCCCTGTCTGTTTGCTTTCAGGGAAGTTAGATCAGTAGGCATTTTTCAAGCTCCTGTTGAGTTTTGTTTGCAATTTGGTGAAGTTGGCAACAAGAGTACAAGGGGGTGATTTCTTTGGTGGGGTTAACACTTTGAAATAATTGGGGTTCATATAGTTTCCTTCTTAAATATCTCCATTGGTTGGACTGTTTTATACTTATGAAGATCCTTACTTCTGGGAGCAGTTCAATAAATCAGTGGCTTTACAAATGTGATTGGGAGATTGGGTCCAAAAAACTTTGCTTTTAATTCTCATGGTTTTCCAAGATATAAATAAAGAACAACAACATAATGAATAGCCGAGATTTAAGATTTCTTTTTGTTCAGTGAAAGTGACTTTTGCCTTAACTAAGAGAAATATTCAGGAAGTACTTTGGGAGAATTGGGTTTCTGCCAGCAAACAAGGCCCATATTTTGTAATCCTTTCTCGAGAATATAAGCTATGGAAGCTGTAAGAGGTTTTATCTTTTAAGTAGCTTCCCCTATAATTTGGAGGTTCAATTCAGCTGTTGGAGCTATGCCAGGAGCAAGATTTTATGATTTTGCTGCAATAGTCACATAGAAACTAGAGAAGTAATGGTCAACAAAATGAGTGTGACACATTCTCTCTGTGTAGCCTTGTCACGTAATTTATACCACTTCAGCATATGACAGCAAAGATAGTAAGGATTATAAATTGTAAAGTGTGTTGGTAAGGATTCCTTTACATTCGTAATGTGCCTTCAAAATGAAAGCAGCATGCAAATCATGAGTATTATCAGCATACAATCCATTTCAAAAGGGGAATACCATTGTACTGTGCATAGTGCTCTATTGTTCAGATTGAGAAATATCACTTAAAGTGGATAAGCTGTGTTTTCCTTTCTGTAGACTTTTCTGCTTCAGCTATTAAATAGAGCTGTTTACTCTATACGCAGTAATACAGCTCCGAGCCATACGCAAGAAAATACATAAGCCTAAAAATGACAAGCAAATAGAACATCCAGAAAGAACATCTGCATTATAATAATAAAATCACTCATGTTTTCCAATAAAATTGGCACCTCTGGCTGTTTTTTCTATGCTGACAAGTTGTGGGACTGAGGTGTAGAATTGGAGTCAGTTCCTATTTCCTTTCTCCACACAAGTATTCCCTTTGACATTATACATGCGTGAGGTCAGTTTGCCTACTGTCTCTCAGTGGCACGTGAGGCTGAAGCAACAACATGTATTCTTACCTACTATGCAGGCATTTGCCATGGGCATCATGGAAAAGATGTCCCCAGAGACAACAGAAGCATGGCAGTGACCTTTGCTGAAGTGTCCTCTCCCATATGCTCTGGTGCAACCTCTGTGGCGTGGCCCAGGACATCCACGGCTTGGGCCAAGCAGCAAGGTTGTAGCAGGGCTCGGTGACATCCTTGTTTTAACACTGCAGGGAAGCCAAGTAACAGGAGCAGAACAGCAGAGTAGCTCTGTAATCAAGAATGTAGGACTCTCCTTGACTGTCTGCTGCTTCAGTGTGTGGGCTAGTCCACTTTGCAATAGGAAAAGCAATTTTCACTTCTGGGTCCAGTCTAAACTCCAGAGTTTGGGATCAGGCTGGAAGAACTTGTTTGGCCAAATGTCATGTCCTCCACAGTACAACTAGACCAGGTTCTCTGCCAGATCTGTGGAGATACGTGTTTTTTTCCTGTCTGTAAATAATGTATAGTCAAACTTGCATTAACAACTTTTAATGGTTCTGTAATGCACTGCACGTAACACATGTGCACATGCAGAGCTGTCATTTCCATGAGGTATTACTGAGTGTCTCTGGCAGTAGATGAGGACAAACATTTTTTTACCTCAAAGTCTACTGTGGTGGCCAGGCTCAGATCATTTTGCCTAATAATTATATATGCTTCTGATATAACAATTTATTTATTTCCTGAATCACAACGCTCTGTTTCTTATTAACAAAGAGAGAAGGCTTTCACTTTTTTTTTTTGCTTCATTCTTCTCTGCAGTTGAAATTATTTTAATCCATTTACCAACCCATAAAGAACAAAGACAAATCCTCTACCGGAAAACTCCACTTTATGGAACACACTGAAGATGGCACTGTAGTAACAACTTCACACTGTGAATGATAAGATATGCTTGTGTTTGTTGCTGGGAAATTGTGATTTATTTATTTAGCTCAGCTAACATAAAGCCAAAGGTCAGTTTAATGCAGTACCACCCAACACTGCTACTGTAATTAAAGGTGAAGAAGGGTTTCAGTTACTTGAACTTATCACAAGGAGACTTCAACTCAACCCAAAACTATGTGGAATAGTTTATAGGTGATCTTCATAATGAGAAGTTTTTTGTTAAAAAACCAAGGAAGGCAACAAAGAAAATCCTTTCTGTAAAGGATATCAGTTCTCCATGTCTGTAACCTTTCCAGGCCATGTTAAGGCATATTAACACCACAGCAGACCTAAAGAACCTTGAGGCAAGGCTTTATGGTATTTGTTGCACTACACAAACCTTCCAAAATTCAGTTTTCTGTAGAGTTGGAAGGCTTATATTCATCTGAAACAGGAGCTTCAGGTTAACAAAAAAACCCAATCAACCAACCACCCACAAAAGAACGTCAGTGACATGTAAAAGTCACATTTAGGTAAACGGTAATTTGTAGAAAGAATAAAGAAAAACAAATTTAAACTGGCAGTTATCAGTTATATAGGTCTGAAATGATGCTTTCATCCATTTCTTGACCCACACCTTTTAAGCCTTTCATTCATAGCAGCCAGGAGTTGTTTTGAAGTTGAGTAATTGGGCCCCCATGCAGCAATTACCTCTCACAGCTACTTCCATCACACATACCTAAGCTATTTTGAAGGGGATTAGAAATGGAAACCTTACATTCTTTTTAGGGTTTGTCTTGCTCTTGAGAAGTCAGTGGAAGAATCTGTGTGAACTGCCACCATGGGGCTTTTTTTCAGGTGTTGAGAAAAAATTGCAGGATTTAAAACCCCACTGATTTCCATGAGAGACAGCATCTGTCCCAGATGACCTAATACTCTTTGTCAGCAAGCTGATTTTGGGGGAGAACTGTCTTTTGCAAAACTCTCAGAATACATACTTGTATAACAGCAGGCTGCAGGGAGGGAAGTGCTTACGCTGTTTGAGAAGGGCTGGGCTTTTCTCTCTGTGAGGGGTGATGCAAAGCCAGCCAGGTATTGCACTGCTTTAGAAAAGGCTGTGCAAAAAGCCCAGGTGTCACTTCCAGTCAAAAGGCCTGACCCCATGGCCACTGTGCATCTCTGGGCTGCTCGATCCACCTCCTTCTCCCAGCAGGGATTTTTTCCGAAGCAGCAGCCTCAGCTCCAGGATGGTGGGTGGGAGGGAAAGAGCTCTTCCCTTGGCTTGGCACTGCTCCACTGGTGGATTAATGAGCGGGGATAACTTCTGTCACTCGTGCTTCTCGGAGGGGAGGGTGGCACCACAGGGGCGTGGGGAGAGGTGCTACATGAGAGGCTTCAGCAGAGACACAAAGACATAGACACAGAAATGCCTGCTTTGGAAATTGGATCTGGCTGCGTTACACACTGGTTAGAGAGTGGAAACCACTGTGGTGAACATCCCTGGGCTCTGGCCAAAATCTGAGCTGCTAAACCCCAGCTGCTCTGCAGCATCACTGTAGGCTCTGAGACTTGGTAGCAAGTACTTTTGGGGCCCAGGCTTGGGGTCTCCCCCCACCCCCATCCAAGAACAGGCATTTCAGAATCCTTTGTGTGCAGCTTTTCAAAGATATGGGAGTTAAATAAGTAAATATGTTCAGGGCTTTGATCTTGGAATAAATCCGGTAGGAGCTCTTTAATTACCCCAGCAGGATGGTCTGCTTTTTACAGAGCGCTTCCTGAGCAGCCTCCTCAGCCTCCCTTCCTCTGCCAGCTCAAAACTTCATACAAAACCTCTGCAGTTCCCTCTGCAGAGGAGGATGCTCTTTTCCCCTGGCATAAATGAAAGCAGGGGTTAATGATTTCTATTTGTATCACCACAACCTGCAACTACAGTAAAACTGAATGTGGGTGGTGGAGACACACACAGATAAGCCCAGAGGCCCATGGTAAGCTAAGGGGATATTTGAGAGATGCTGAAAGAGGAACTGAAACAACTCGGGTTTGGAGGCCTAGAGCTGGAACTTTTGCTTAGAGGTGACTTTGGGGCCATGGGATTGCTTAGAGGCTTGAGAAGCAGTTAGCAAGCAAATTAGATGGGACTGGGCTGAGCTGCTACAAAAATAAGCACTCTAACTTATATACTCATGTAAACATTTGGAGATGTCTGTGATGCATTGGCCGTTAATATTTAATTTATCACTTATTAAATATTTCATTTTGTATAGTTCTTTACTAGAAAGGTGATAGATTGTGTTTTCCACAAGGACCTCTATATAAAGATCTGGCAGATTTCTCAGTCTTTTGAAAAATAATTGTATTTATAACCAGTTTGCAGGAGGTAAAATGCATTATGAAGAGATTAGTCATGTGCAAACTTGTTGCCTCATTTTAGTATAAAAAGGCAAGAGTAAACACCTGCAGGCAGTATTTGTATTGCAAAGGGAGAGTTGTTATGAACCTGTAGAGAAACTGCCACCTGGATCTTCATTACCCCCATCATCACACAAAAGTTGAGCTGTTTGCTTCTACCTCCCATGGCTGAGAGAACAGAGCAGTGCTTGTGTGAGGAGCTGAGATATCAGCACTGGCCCTCGTGCAAAGGAGACAGAGAAGCTGTGCAGTGTCCCTGTGCTTGTGTCCCCCTGCACTGATGGGGGCAGGACCTCTGCACCCTTGGGAATTAAGGCCTTCACCTCTGTGTCTCCGTGGGATTTGTGCCACTCCAGTATCTGGAGGGTGAAGCAGCCCAACACACAAGCCAGTAGAGCTTAAACACTGTCAAAAAGCAGTGTTGTGCAATTCTCCCCCCTTTTTTTTTTTTCCACAAAAATGACATGTGAAAGCACCATGCCACAGTCCCTCTCCTGTTCTGTGGTCACACGTGGCCACCATCTCCACCGCCCCATACCACACACAAATCTTGGCAAATGTTGAAAGCAGCCTCCTCTCCATTGTCGTGACTGTGCAGCAGACCACGAAGACCTCCTTCCTTTTCCAGTAGTTTTTGTTCTTAATCCAGTAAAGCATTTTCTGAGGTACTTAATAGAAAGCTTAAGGTTAAGCATTTATTTAAGCACTTTGCTGAACTGTGTTTTGCTGAATCCCTGCCAAACGAAAACAGATGGGCTAATTTATCCTGATGTTCTTCCCTGAGCCTTTAGGAGAGCTATAAGAGCAGCAATCTTGATGAAAGGTGGACTTCAAAGCAAGGGAGGGGCAGTGAAGTGGCTCCAGGCCACAGGATGGTTCTGAGTTCCTTGGGAATCTGCAGGTTTGGAGATTGTTCTTGCTTTCCTTATCCCTTCTCAAGCAGGGGAGAGTGCCCACCTTTCTGCAAGGAGTGTCACCCCACTAGTCATCCCTAGTATCACCTCAAAAACCTACAAGGAACAGAGCCAAGGAACAGCAGTCTTCCCCCATTTGGTATAAAATGTTGACCACTGTCTGTCACTCACGAACAAAGTTTAAGGCTTTGCAATATGTCATATGCTTTTAAAGGTGTTAAATAATGGCTTATACAACATATTAATGAAAAAAAATATTAGCTTAGGAACACAGATTTGTAGAGATATGTTTTTAAAGTAAATGTTATTCACGAACCTGAAAATGCTGGTAATGCTGACAGTCGAGTTTAAGTGCTGTAGTGTAAGGTCTCAGAAAGGTATATGACTGAACGTAATATGGTCCTAAGGAAAAAGAGGAAGAAAGCATGGAATTAAAAGCTTTAACATAATTCAGGAGTATGCTGAATCAATACTGCCTTGGCAGGATTATTGTTCCAGTGTTTTATTTAAGGGTTTTGTTTTCTGTGCGTGGTTTCTCTTCCCTGACTGATGATACTCCTGCTGCCCACGGGCAGTCTAGCTTGTTACCAAAATGGGCCTGTTTATAATAGTTCTAATGCCAAATGAAAAAGTATGAGGAAGAAAGGAAGGGTGGAATTCGGGCTTTAAAATGTCTGTCTCATGAATTATTCATACTATTTATTCCACAAGATCAAATGCTGTTTTTAAAAAATAGTATGACAGGGAGTGCGCAAGAGATTTCGGAGGTTGAATATGGGCAACAAATCTTTTCTAGGAGAGGAAAAACAATAAAACCGTCTCCAAACCTCAAACAGAAAGTTTGCCTAAGAAATATCAAAGATCAGTGTTGTGGGACTGTAAAATGCAGACCCGAATCTATCATTTTATTTTTACAGCAACGTGTTGTCAAGCTCTTCTCTGATCCAAAACTAAACAGCAATTTGCGAAATGTGGTGGCAGAACACAGATCACCTTCATTTTTAGAACATAGCTTGGAATGAGCCACTGCATGTGTTAACCTCTGTAAAAACAGTGAATTTCAGCTTCCTTCACATTTTTTTTTTTTTCTCCTTAATTAATTAACTCTGGTATATGAATGGTGAAGTTCTTTGGTTTAGCCCAGTGAGCAGCAAAGGGTATATATGGAATGCCAGTCTTGCTTTCCTTTCTATGTAACCACTTAAAGGGCAGCAGTGGACATCTTTCTAAATTTGTAATGGATGTATATTGGTGAAGGAAAGGGCTACAATGAGGGGAGGAAAATTACAACTCATCTTTTGTCTGTTTGCGACGTTTAGGCAACGTTGAGTTTGACTTCTCAGGAAAGCCTGGTCTGAAATGTCTGGCAGAAGGCACAGAAGGTGTCCAGGAAAGAGCTTGTTGCACAGGGTTCATATGGGTGTCTCAGTGGAAAGGGAGAAGAGCAACATCTGTGTTATATTGCACGGTCTGGGGGCTCTGTCCTGTCCCCACGTGTTTTACCGATGTCAGTGCATTAGCACTGACCTTCAAGCAGAGCCTGCCCTGTTTGCTGCGAATAGTGTGAGGAAACTGCCACTCTGCAGAGGGTACAACCAAAGGGCAGGAACAGGAGACCATTTGTTCGTGTTTCATGGCTCGCAGGACACTGGGCAGCAGTGTCACCTGGGAGCCCACTGGCCCCTGGCAAGGAGCTGAGGATGTTCCTAGCCTTGCCTTCACAACAGGAGTGGAGAATGTAGACTTGGCATGGAGACCCTCTGGTAGCATTTCCTGCATCTGCTGGAGTCAGCAGAGCTCCACTGACACAAGTAGCCCTAACTTTTACCAGTGGATCTAGACCCAGTGATGTCACTGGTGTTCTTGGAAGTGCAATGTGCTGAAAGTACAAGTGACAGGCTTTTTCAGTTGATGCCATGGAAAGATGATATGGACTTGGAAAATATACTTTTTAAAGCCTTCTTCTCCTCTTTCCTTGCTCATTCTGCATAGAAATTGAGACCAACTGGGGTAGCACCAGCTGCCTGATTTATGTAGATATTCAGATTTGTAATTTAATGACATATCCTTGTCAACCCTGGTGGACTCTGGTTCAGACCCTTGGTAGTTGCTGCTGCAGCAACTCTCAGTGGCACAGAAACGAGCAAACAAGCAGGATGTAACTCAAGAGCTCTTTACATCCACGTAACCACGGATACCTAAGTGGTGCATAAGACCAGTGTTTACAAAGTAAAGTGCATTGTTTCCCGAAATGGGACGCACAGATTGTGAGTTCTCCCTGGGACATATGTGCAGGAGATAAGGAGTAAAAATAACTTCCACTTTTATGAAACAGTGTTCTATAGTAAGCTCTACTTTCAGTTGTTTTGACTACAGCAGAGGTGGATGGCTGTGGGATTGTGGCTTTGATGGCCATGGTAGACTTCAACGGATGAATTTCGTGTTTAAAGTCAGGTGCAGAGAGGGCAACAAACTGCTGACATAGAAGCTTGTTTTCATAGAGAATATTGGATCAGTTAACTGGTTAAAAACATTGTAATATTGACACTAATGTCCCAGGGTTCTTTACTGTAAGTGTAAATAATAGACTCTCCCATAAAAATACGTTTTTTAAAGCAAAACTTCATGCATACATAGCATGACTTTTATCTTTTATTTGTATTATATCTCATTATTCCTGTTTTTTTTTTTAACAGAATTGCCTACATAAGGCAGTTTTCTAAGGGCCCCTTTCATTTAGCACTAGTTTGTTGAGAACTTTTTCTTCTCCTCAGGCAAAATGAGGGGTTCTAAGACTCTGTTGGCATCTGTTGCTTTCTGTACTACTTCAGAGTACACATAATCTGCCTCAGTTTCTACTTCCTAGGTTAATGTCTTAATTATTCATTCATTCATGTATTTATTTTAGCCACTCAGTTTCAAGACAGGTTTAGAAAGGATGCCCAGCTAAGACTCTAAAATGTCTCAGCAACAAGTAAAGATGGAAAAACAAAAACCCCCAGATCTCTCAGGAAAAAAGTCACACAAGGCAACTTCCATTTTTCTGATGCTTTCCCAAAGTGTTATCAGTATCATCATGACGCGTTGGCTTTTTTTCTAGAGCTGGAAAATTATACTATGGGGACAGGAAAGAAATAAAACATATATTTCTCAGGAAAAAATGTTCCTCAAACTACACTAAAGTGTTTTGCTTTGCAATAAGCTTAAAATAATTTCTAAGTGTTTATTGCTAAACCACTGGGAAAAATCTCATTTTTCGTTAGTGAAAACCACGTAATCTGTTTCAGGTTGATATGTATGTAAAAGCCTGCAGGGACAATTTTTATGAAATTGAAGATGTCCACATTTTTTTCAGTGCTGGAAGAAAAAGCAAACCACAAAAAGCAGTCCTTAAAAATTCTAATACTTCAGTATGTTACTGATTTCAGAAAGTATAGATGGCAGTTTCTTCATGTTACCTACCAAACCCCCATAGCTAAGGTCAGCAGAGGCATAAATGGTGGATGCTCTAATATTGAGGACTTGAGGGCTCTGTTTGCTTTTATAGTGCATTCCTTATGTGCTTGTTCATGTTCACAACTTTATACCTCATGCTTTCCTCTGTATTTGATTTGATATAGAAGCACATCTCAGCAAGCAGCCACCAAAGTCAACTGCTTCAGGACATTTGTTCAAAGCTGGAACTGCAGTAGCTGGAAGGCCAACACTTGCAGTGCCCTCAGGAGATGATCCTTGCTCCTGTTCCAATCCTGGGCAGGCTATTTTACAATCTGATTAATGTACACATAAGTAGACTGTGGTCTGAGAAGGAGGAAAAAGGCAAGGGGTTGCTGAACAGTTGCTCTTGATTAAAGGGATGACATTTCCTTAAAGAAAAATATTTTAAACTAAAGCACCTGGAAACAGAAATTCCCCTTTTTCTCCAGAGCCCAGCCATGGGCTTGTTTCAGAGCTCTCAAGGGAGCAAGAAGCTTTCCCTTACCTTTATCAAAGTCCCCCTGTTTGGTTGAATTTAAACACTCTGTGATCAGTGGTTTTATTTGACTTGGAATTACACCAGAGTCTAAGGGAATTTGGGAGTTCCCTGGCAGCTGATTGGCCTGAGGTGAGGTGAGAAGGCCCACGTGCACAGACGCTGCAAACCCATGCACAGATTTTTTGTACAAAATCTGCCCTCTCCCATACAAACGTGACAAGTGTAAAGATTGGTGAAGAAAGCATTTACTTCACAGCTGGTTTCTGTTAATCTGTGCCATGTAAACAGTGCAGCATTATGTAGTGAGTGCTACTGCTTGCATAAGATAATAAATGAAATAAACAGAGCTATGAATGCAGTGGAAAAACTGACCATGAAGAACAGCCAGCGTTTCTTCCTCGCTATCTGCTGGCAAAGCAAGCAACCATCCTGCTGATGTACCTTTCCCACATTAGTTTTGTTTTTGTCAGCTCTGCTACTGTGGCCAGGATGTCAGATTGGCGTTTTTTTTTTTTGTTTTTTTAGTGATGATTTCAGTTTTGCAGTTACACCCACCAACTTGAAACCCATGATGTAAGGCACTATTTAGGGGCTTTGTGCTGTTTGGGAAATCCGCAGTACAAGTATGTTCCTCTGCAGTGCTTACTTTTAGCAGGTAAGTGATTCAGGTTTTGATAAGGAGCACCCCTTTGAAAATTCTATTTTCTTTCCTTTTTTTAAACCAGTGCTACAGGAGAACCGCAGTGTGTCTAATTTAGAGCAAGTTACTATGAATATTATCATAAAAATTGTTTATTTAGATCCTTTTTCTCCTGAGTCTGAGTTATTTTGTAAGCAGCTTACATTTTATTATTTAAAGCAACACCACCAATAAATACCTATCTAACCTTCAAGCCAACCTTATTATGGTAAGGGGCTTAAGTCTTATAACCCAGAAGTCAAATTAAACCGCATGCGAAGGTATTTACTCTTTGAGCCTCAAGATTTTGTGTAAGTAACTCTTTACTTTTTTAAAACATAATTTTTGAACACTGGAGGTTAACAAACTAGACTTGTTTGAAAATCACGTGAGCCCTGAAGGCAGTGCTTGTCTATACAACCCCTACATTTGAGTGTCTGAGGGACATTCACCCGTCCGAGTGTCGTTGGATTCTCCCGGAAGCGTCTGTGGTGAGCGTGAAGAAGGAAACCTGTGTGGTCAGACTTAGGAGGGGGAGGGAAGGGGTGAAGATGAAGTTTGGCTCAGAGCTCCTGCATGGTCCCTGTTGCTGTGGAAACGACGGCCCTTGCAGTTCCTATTGCATCTCTATACGTTCAGAAGAGCCGTCTCTTCTCTGTGTCATTAGGAGGAGTCTAAACCGAAGCTGATCAATTCAGGGCCTGTGCTATGAGGGGAAAATGTAGACAATAACTTCAAGTATGTCCTGAAAGAGAAGGAATGAATCACCCTTTTATGCAGTGACATACAGTTACATCCAAATGCCATGCTGTGCTTCTTAGGGAGAAGAAAAGGAGAGAATGATAAAAATGGAACTGTGCTTTAATGTTCATTTGCTCGCAACCTTTCCTGCGTCTTCCTTATCCTCATGAGAGAACCAATCAGTGCATAATATCCCCCCTCCATTCATCTGCTGCCTGTGAATAAGATCATATTATATGATTATTTCTTAAACTAACAAGGCTCAAGCTCAGAGAAGTAGATGCTTCCGCTTAGAGCACATTTCCTTCTGCTGTTTTGCAGTTTGTTTGTAGGAGCAACTGTCTGATTGTTACCCAGGCAACCAATGCAGGCGTGAATTTGATTAGATATAGTTTCACAGATGTGGGCAGCGTTTCAAGCATTGTTTGGTGTCTCTGTCAAAAAGAGAATTCAGTTTGTTAACTTCTAAGAGTTTTCATTTGAAGGACAGAGAGGAAAAAGTCAAGGATCTTCTAATAATCATTTTTAGATGGGGTTATCTCAGCTTGCTAGTTGCTATTTGTGTTTGGTAAATGGTTCTTCATTCTACATAAAGGAAAAATGTGGAAAAAAATCCAGTATTGACAGCAGGCAGATGTGTAAAAGTACAAGAATTTTTATTGCCTCCACTGAAGCAGATTAAATTATTATCATCCCTCTAGAAGACAACATCATTAAAATGTGAAGGCTATTTGGTCCTATCGTAATAATAAGAGTACTGGGAACATATTTCAACACTTAGCTATGCACGGTCTGCCTTGTAAAGAGGCAGCCTGGTATTTTAACTGGTGGCAACACTGCTCCGTGTGTTTCTCCAGTGGAACTTGCAGATGTAAACATCAGTCGAATGTGTAGCTAGAGAGGACAATGGTTTGACATTCTGCATGGACTCTCTCAGTGAGCAAAACTCACTTTCTCTTCCCGATACAAAAGCAGAAGGGGGAAGTACACTTTGTGGATAAAATAAAATGAAAATGATTCCCCCTAAAGCTGAGCATGTCAGATTTCAGAATGAAGTTCAGTCTTTCAAAGACATAAGCCCACGTAGTGATGTTCAAGCTCAGTTTCCAACTACCCTTGAATTTTGTACCTGAGATTTTCTGTTCTCTTTCAAGCTTAACTCTAGAATAAACAGGATTAGCTGTTTAACTGTGATCACTTGCTTGGGTTTGCAATGACCTGCAGCCAGGGAGCTGGAAACAAGTCTTCCCTCACTGCAGATTCAATAACCTTGAGAGCTTTATGCACTCTACTGCAAATGTACATCAGAATTATTTCACTTGAGCAAATGAACTCTTCTTTTATGACCCCATTCTTGGAAATGAATGATTTGGCTGTCAGTGCACTTTCATACCTGGTCTGTGATTTTATAAGACTGTAACCTTCTTCTTGGGAACATTTAGTCTATCTTTTTAAGGAAACACAACTCGTGATGACATTGTCCATCTCCCTGTGAGTCACTTCCTAGCAGCTTTTGATATTTTTTTTAGCAAACTCCAAACAAATTTGCAAATATCCACTAATTTGATAGCACAGAGAGATCTGGAAGATGTCAAGTTCCTACGTATTATGTTAAAATTGGCAGCTGGGTACATGGGAAAGAGTCTTTAGTGAGAGAGAAACAGGGAGTACTGCACTGCTCTCAGCTGAGTTTATAGCAGCCACAAAACCAACAACCTTTCAGACAACTCCTCGCTTGCATAGCACGAGGCAGAGCCATCAGCATGGCAGGATGGCTGGTTTGATGTAGAGTATAACAGGGGAAGGGCCTGAGGACCAGAGGAAGCTGCTGCGGGAGAGGAAAACAATACCAGGAGGACTGGGAATGTGCAGGGCAGAACTGCTGTGGCAGAGCCATGGGGAAGCAGGAGTTATCAGGGGAGATGGGGTGGGGGTGGTAATAAGACAGGAATTATCTGGAAGCCAGACTTTTTAATTTCTGCTATTCGTGAGTCAATTTGCTTTACCACATCATTCGGCTGTGATTTGATCCTGATAGTCTGTAGTGCAAATGAAAGAAGCTGTTACAGATCAAAACTTCATTAATGGAATGACTCCTGCTGAGTTGAATGGCTGTTGGATTGGGATCCCGTTTGGCAAAAACAAGTAATAAGGGATCAAAAAAGAGAAAGAGTAATTGAGAGTAATTAAAAATCCATAACCAGAAGGATAGATTTGTAATGCAATTCAACTGTTTTAATTGTTGGTCATTTAAAAGTGAGGCAGTGAGTAAAAGATTCCTGTGGATTGAGGTGAGATTTTTGGTGATGGGCTTAGGAGATAAGATGAATAAGTTTAAAAAATGTAATGCTTCTTTCGTAGGTTGCTGAAACAACATGGCTACTTACAAGTATTTAATAAAAATACCTATTTTTTCTGAATGTCATCATACACCCGCTTTGTTTTTGGGCAGGTGTATTTCTTATGGTGTGAACAGAGAAAGTGTGAGAAAGAATTATATATATATCCTTCCAGCTGATTGCCAATAAGTGTTAATCCTCTGTGCTTTGTAATCAGATGGCATTTTTTCTGTACTTAAAATAGGCAAGTAGGACCATTCTTTATAAGAAAATTGCTAGGAATGCACACTTTTTGAGTGTGCAAAAAAACCCTTCTACTTTTTCCATGTATAACTGGGAAATCTGCATTTTCCTACTTCCTATTTATGTTTCTTTGGTTTATATTTGCACAAAAAAAGAGCCATCTTCTAGTACAAGCATTGTCAAAATCTTTTTACATGGTTGTTAAAAAGGACAAATACCGAAACCTCTACTCCAGAGAGTTAACCAGCCTTTCAAGCTCACTCTGTTCCTCTCCATTTGCCTACCAGTGGGTACCAGCTGTAGCTGTTTGACCATTATTACCCTTTTAAAATAGAAAGTGCTATTTGAAATGAAGAGGGAGAAGAGGAATCGATATAATTCAATACAATTTCATCAACTAATAAGTGAAATGGGAGTGGATTTTGCTTCCTCATATGAATTCTGAGTACTAACTCCTCTGCATGCAAAGATAATTATTATGGTTTAAATATCCAATAAATATACATTAAGAAATACAACACACAGAGAGACCCCGAGTTGTATAAATGTAAGAACAGAAACAGATAGATATTTTGGTTTTTATTTTTCCTCATTCTCTAGACTTCCAATGCAGCACCATAGGGGGACTACGGAACCAGGTGCATTTTTACACATTGCGCCTATTAGGTTCGACTTCACAGAAGTGGACTAAGATAAAGAATGATAAGTCACATGTTAGTGATGGTTTATGTTCTCTAAGAAACGAACAAAGAAGCCCTGTCAGGGCTGTAGATCTGGTACATGCTAATCGTACTGAGCAACGGATCCCATTGCTGTAAATGTAAGGATACATGGACAAAAGCTTGTCAGTCCTTATAAATTTTCCAGCCACATTCAGGAAAGTAGTATTTTTCTTGTGCATTAAACTCTCCTCAGGGGATAAAATACAACCCATACTTTTTAGCAACAGCAATAGTGGAACTGGTTTATATAGCACCTTTTTAATGGGAATAATGTATGTGCTTGACATATAATCATATGCAGATGTGGAAATATTAAAAGTACTAGAGAATAAAACAGCTGGAGGTTGGAAGCTGTGCCTGAGACTGGTTCAAATGCTAAGGCTGTGGTACAATTTCATGGGAACGAGAGCTCACTAGCATCTTACATTTAAGCAGTTGCATAAATTATCCAGTATTTAGCCTTCAGCATAAACTGGTACTCCCACAGCCCTTCCCAACTCACCCCAGCAGAGGCAGTGTCACAACTGGAGTCTGCCAACTTTACACAGGCTCAGCAGTGCTATGAAATCTGTGGTGTTACTTGAGTGGGAAACTCTTCATCAGAAAAATGCTCCAGTATAACTCAAACACGGTTTACTGTTGTCATCAGCAAATATGCTTTTACCTGTATAGTGTAACAGCTAGGCAAGAATATAAAAGGTAAAGAATAGATACAGGAGAATACAGACTCTAGCCAGCAAGAATTTTCTGCTTATGGCATTAAAAAAAAAAAAAAGAAAGCAACAACCAAAATCAAATAATAAGGCATTTTAGTTGAAGGGGACAGATTTTATACCAAACCCCTGAACAATTCAAGATGCTATACAAAAATGTTGCTTTCTGAAAAAAACAAACAAACAAATAAAAAAACCAAAACCAAAACCAAACAAAAACAAATAAACAAAAAACCAAACCAAAAAAAAAAACCAACCAGAAAACACACCATTAACTGCTGCTTTGAGTTTATGGTTGAGTAGCTTCACTAGCTAAAAAACTCAAAAAGAATTGAACTGATATAGGTCCAGAATATATATCTGGATGTACACCCATTATTTATACTGTTGCATTCACATTCTTGCATTAAGATGAGGCTGTGTTACCTCAGAGCACAGAGAAATCGGGTTGTCCCAAATTCCTCAGGCTTTCTTAAAGAAACTTGGAAGAAGTTTGTACTATGCATGTACTTTGTATCTTTTTTTTTTCTCTTTGTTTGCCCATAGAGCTTTCTAACAGGCTAAACCAGTTTTTCATCTGGGATCAAATTTTTAAAAGAACTGGGGATCCAGAGGGATCACCATCAGTTTGTCCACTTTTCAAAGACTCAAATCCTCAGAGAGCTCTAAGGACTTGCAAATATCAAGCTTAGAAGATAGTGGCAGCACACCTTTAAAAATAGGGCTAATTATTATAGTTGATATTAATCTACTGTTTTATAGCAATCAGAAGACAGTTTTCTCTTAAATGAGCCAGTCTGCATAGGAAGCCCTTGTGGATGTGCAGTGCCCCTGTTATGTCACCCACTGCTGCAGCCTCTTAGCACAGGAGCTCTGTAGTGGGATCTGTGGCCACCTCTGCAACTGAGTATTTTAACAGGGTTCTGAGATGCAGCAGTGGGGCCCAAGCTGTAGGAGAAGTCTCCTTCTCCTTTAGCCAGTGATTAAAGCACACGCGTGAGACGGGACTGGCTCGGCTGACACCGGGGCTCTGTGCTGACCTGGCATTCCCGGGAGACTGAATCACCTGAGTGCTGTAAGACCCCCTGCTTTGGGATTTGCTTTAATGTGAAACACACTAATTTGTTACATTAAAAGTAAACCCAAGCTTCACAGCCCTGACAGCTCCCCTACGAGATGACATGGCATTTGGGCACCGTAATATCTAGACTGATAACAATGCTCTACCAGCTAGAAGAGCAGCAAGGGCTGCCTCGGGCTACAGAGAGGACAATTTCTGACTCATTGAAAGGAAAAAAAATAAAAAGCACATTTAAGCTGCTCTTGCTGGAGCAGAGAAAGTCTCTCAGAAAGTCGCAATGTGCAGCCGTCCGGCAGCGTTGTGCTCGGGGCTTTTTGATAAAGGTAACACTGTTTCAACCGTAAAAGTGTAAGGTTTGAAACCTTGTAATGTGTTTTTCCGCAATTAGGTGTTAAACTCAGTCCTAGCAGATTAGATTTTGGATTCTATGATAAACTGGGAATTGTAAGCATTTCTAAAAGGAGCAAATTATAGATTGCTTCAGGATTGCTGATATCAATAGTCCGTCCCACTCCTAAGGTAATATTTTTGCATCAATCTGCTGCCTCACTGAAGCTTCAACATACTGCCTTCCCTCCAATGCATTACATTTCTTATTTGATTGGGAAAAAAATTCAAAGGTAAAAAGGCCAAAACCAAATCAGATTTGATGAAAGTCCAGACCGTTCATTGTAATTAAAAACAAAAAAAAAAAATAAAAATTCACTTCTCTGCAGGGCACACAGGAAGGAAATTTTTTATGGCTTTGAATTCAGAAATCTTAAGTACTTCAATCTGGGATAGCAAAACTACTTGAGTGACTTTCTTTGCTTCTACTCCAAATTCAGATCTGTATTACACTGTCCATTTTCAATTTATTCAGAACAACAAGTATTTTGATGCATAGATTAAATTGCTCAGAGGTTTGTATGTGTCTAACCATTTCCTCATAATAAATTTGCTAGATATTCACTTGCAGGGGGTTTAACACGTTTTTTTGCTGAGAGAAGAAGTAACTCTGGGAATCAGCCACGACTGTGTGTCAGGAAGTGAAATATAAGGCAATGAATTCTGTGATTTAGATATAAATGTATTTGGTAGTGTGGGAGAAACAGGATTGCACTGTGTTACTGGAAAGTCAGGGGATTTCTGTAGCAGTGCTGGTACTGTGAGTGACAATGTAAGGAAAACATGGATATCTGCACACATTTCTTACATTTTTGGTGTCAGTGGAGGCACATTCTCTTTCAGTAGATACGAATCTTGCCTAATTCGTGTGATTTTTTTTTCCATCTGCCACTCAGTTTTTGCTCTCTCAGATGCCTGTCTTTGTTCCTTTGTCTCTTCCTTTCGTTAAGCTCTTCAAAACCTAAAAAACCCCCAAAATCCTAGAAGCAATAGATAAACAGCATGGAGGGGAAAGTGTTTATAAAGGATGGATGATGGAAGTTGGTTTCATTTATGGTGCAGGGAAAGAGAAGATGCAAGGAAGGATAAAAGTTCGTTTGGTCATCATCTGGTTTGATGTGGTTCCTCTAATGACTGTTGGATGCTGAATAGTTCAGCAAAACAAGGGTCCTGTAGGCAATGGTTCTACACAGCAGAAGTTTAAGGGAAGGCAGGCTAGTGCCCTCAGGCTGCAACTTGTCTCTATTTTAGTAAGTGTTATCTCCAAATGTTGTTGTCTGCTCCTGTTTGTTGTGGTTTTGCTTTTTGTTTTTTTTTTCCCCCTCACAGAGGAAAGCACATTGCATATTTATTGCTTTACTCTTCCACCTCTTGAATAGAGAAATCAAGCAAGCTTTTGTTATGGCTGCAGGCTACCATTTGCAAACTTCTGGTTATCACAGCCTATTGTACCTCAAGGTACCTAGAGGAGCTTCAATAGAATTTTGTTTTAAGCCTTTAAATGTAGGTGTTGCTGAGAAACTTTTTAATGACTGTATTGTAAAGATATAGATGTAAAAACACAGGTAGGTTTTTTTTTTTGTTTTGTTTTGTTTTTTTTATCTAGCACTACTTAATCTGAAACACATAAACAGCAACTGAGATTAGAGAACAATTTTTGGTTCTTTCTAAAGCTAAAGGTCATCTATTTCCCAAAGCAGGGGAGTCAGTATTTGAGAAAGGGAGGGTTATTATCTCCATTTGCTGAGGCCCTGTGATCCAGGCCACAAGAAAAGCCCCACTAGAAGTTTAATATTGCTCTCCAGAATTGACAAAGAAATATGAAAATGGTTTTTTTTTTTGGAAATACCTTTTGGTGTAGTCAATACTATCTTCCTTATACTATCTTCCTTTAGCCTGCTTTTGATGAATATTGATGGTATTTGTTATATTTATGTTGTGAATATTTAAAACGGACTTTAAACAGGAATGCTTAATATGTGGTCACAGAAAAGAAGAGATGCCAAGATCTTTCTGATGTAGTTCCTGACCCCTCAAACCTGATAATGATCCCCCCTCCCATTCATGGACCTGTTAATTGTTGTAATGAGCAGTGTATGTTGGCGTGTTGAGGAAACAAGATTGTCTTGTATTAAGGTTGAAGCAAATATGTGATAGGGCCTATAAGAATGTGGCATTTTACTGGCTGCTGGAGTCCTAAAAAAGGAGGGGCTGAGGTCTGCATGGATTTTGGTTGTCTCTAAAGAAATTTGCTTGTAAATGACAGTGGGTGTTAAACTTAAGAAGACAAGTGCACTTGGAGTCAGTTTTCATGGAAGATACTTTTCAGGCCCTGAAAGGTGCTTTCAAGAGCAGATAGAAACACTCTCTGGAATCTCAAAAAAATTGTGATCTGCAGCAGCCAACCTGGGGTGAAGGATTTTTGTTAAAAAAAAAAAAAAAGAACAGGTGGCTGAGGAGTCAAAATATAACATAAAGAGATATCTATAAAAAGATTCCCATCTTCGTTCAGGGAATTCTCTCTGTTCTTCTTTAACAACCAACTTCAACTTCCACTTGATTCTCAGAGTTCTATTTATGGACTGTGAGAGCAGAATAGGACGATGATATTTCTGATTGTTGTATGATACAGCTGACAGAGAACCTCAGGTAGGCAAAGCTTCTGGTTTCCTAACACAGTTAAAGAAAGTGGGTTCCAAGGGTTTCCTCATGTCTGGTAGCCTGACCATCAGCCAAGATTTCAAGCAAACCTCAGAATCACACAAAATCACAGAATGGGTTGACTTGGAAGAGACCTTAAAGATCACCTCATTCCACCCCCCCTGCCATGGGCAGGGACAACTCTCACTAGACCAGGGTGCTCAGAGCCCCATCCAACCCGGCTTTGAACATTTCCAAGGGTATCCACAGCTTCTGTGGGCAACCTGTTCCACTGCCTCACCACCCTCACAGTACAGAACTTCTTCCTAATGTCTAATCTAATCAAATCAAACACAGGGAAATGAATCTCTGCAGTGCTCTCATGGAAGTCAGAATCAGATCCACTTTGATAATTTTCCATTTCCTTTACTGCCTCAGGGTAGCTGGAGATACAGTTGGGCTAGATTAGATCTACCCAGCGAAGGGAATGCTTTTCCTGTGCCCAAGCTGGCCTGCTGAAAGCTCCAGTGTGGGACTTGCCTCGTCTGCTTGCTAAAAGATGAATTATTCCAAAGGCTGAGCATCCTGAAGGAGTCATCACCTTCTCTGTCACTTGTTCTGGCTTTGTTAGTAAACACTTCTCACCTGTGACAGCCGCTGATAAATCTCAGACAGGAGTTTCTGATCTATTGTAAACAGCTTTCAGTTGCTCCCCTGAGGGAGGTGTATTTTAAAATTTGGCATGTCTTATTGCTCAGATGGCAGCATTAGCAGTATGGTGCTTTACCAGTATCCTTAACTCACTTGTCAGGAATGTTCACAACAAGACAAGTGGGATATTTCCCTTCCTTTCTTGCTCCTCTACCTGGGATCAAGAATAGTCATACTGGTGCCAAAACCTTGACACTCAGAAAGTTTCATCTATAGTATCCACAGTAACAGCACTGCCAACAGGCAAACTTCCATCCTAAGAGATTACTTTAAAATACCCACTGTACTCGGGGCAATTTCATTTACTTTCTGTCTAAAATGAGTTTCTGTGGTAAACTGATTTATGCTGACCTTCAGGTAGGATGCTTAAGACAGGTGCCAACAAAAGTGCTTTCTCTGCACTTCCTAAACCTCCCACATCCCACACAGTCCCATTCTGGGCACTGCCTGGGTTCTTGCTACCTCTCAGTGAAGGCACAAGTTAAAGTTGGGCCTGAGCTTCAGCACCTGGGATGCAAGTTATGACAAAAACAGTAATAAAACGAAATTATATTTTTATGTAAACTAATGAAAAATATGCTGGGTTCCAAAGTTCTCCCATCATCTTTTCTCTCAAAAGACATGCAAACCCACAGTGGTGTTCACATTTAAAAAGGCTTACTGCCACTTATGGGTGTACAAATGCAATGCAGTAATTTTCTTTTTGGTTAAGACCCCAGGAAGTGGGGAAGATGAGAAGGCAATATGAATAACTACAACTATAATCACCATGTGTGAGAAGGTTTTTTTGTTTTTTTTTTAGCTCAACACAAGGTTTTAGAAATGCAAGATACACATTAATGAGTACCATGTTCATGTAAGGTGCTGGATTAATCTTCCCTAAGAGGAGAATCTTCAATTTATGAATTAGAAAAGTGCTACATTAGCAGCAGTATTGCTGTGTGAGGAACTCTCTGTCCTAGTTGGGTCCCTAGTATGGCAGAACCTGGAGTATCTGCTTGCCCTACGTGGGGCTAAATCCACTGAAATCAATGGGCCTGATTCTTTATTTAGCATGTGTCTAAAGAGCTTTTACTTTTTCTGTCCTGAAGCTGAAATGAAGAAATAGTTTTGTATGTTCAGGAGGATGCAGATGATTCTTATGCTACATCTGAGGTTTGCACCATACTAGGAAACAGTACTGGTATGTGAGATGCATGAGTGGCTCGTGCAGTCTGTTATTAAGTTGTGTATCTAAGTGGAAAATAGAACAGGCTGGACAAAAGTGTTCAGAGGAGAAGGAAACTGTGTACTGCAAAAACCATTTGTATTTGGTCACTCTACATTTACAGGAGCAGTTTAAGCACGGTTGTCAGAAAGCAAGGGAAACACAGCTTTTCATTCAGCCTTTAGTGCCTTGACTAGAGCAGAACCCACTGAATCAAAAAAAGATCAGAAAAGATCTCAAAATCTGCCTCTGGCCACTGTAGACAGCATTCCCATTCATTTCAGAAGGAATTGTCTCTTTCCTTCAGTTGAAACGGTTGTTGCAAGAACTTCATTGTGAATTCTCATTACTTACCATGTTGGAAAATGTTATCAATTGCATAATTTGAATTCAATGCATACTATATTTACAAATATATTTTTCATTTGGCTCCAGTGCTGGAGTCATTTCATAGACATAATTCTTTGCATATAAATCTACCCCTTTTTTTCTTCTGTAGTAATAAATTGCATGTGAAAAACAATTCAAAATACATAATTAGGAATCTTGCTAATGATGCTTAAAACACTTATTTTGCTGGCATGACAACAGATTTTTTTTCCCCAGGGAGGTAATTTGCAGTTCTTTGGCTCTTTGTCCATTTGGGATCATCTGGAGAGGTGCAGCAGACTCTTGGTACTGTCCCGGTGCATTTGTCAGCCAGAGCACACCACCACTGCCTCTGCCTGGAGCTGTGACCCAACACATCATCAGGGTGCCACGTGAGAGGCTGTGACATGAGAGATCTGCATGTGCTACCGCTGTGGTTACATTTTCCATGCCTTTCTGGAAGAATCTAAACCTGTTACTGCCACCATATATATATCCAGAATATCAATGCTTGGAGATATGAAGTCAACATCCAGGAGCAGTTGTGTGCCATTCTTCTGGGATATAGAACCTCTTGAACTCCCCACCAACAAAGAGAGTCCGATGATCATTCACCTGGCCTATTGCCTTAAATGTTTACAGGGTAGGTAGAGGAAATTCGATGGCAAATTGCCCTCTGTCTTTACTTTTAGAGCTATGATCTCTAGATTTCTAGATCTGAGAATAAAATCACAACAGCAGGCCTGGTCCAAAGCAGGTGAGAGAACCTTTATCAGCTTTAGCAGACTGTGGGGGGGAGGCCAGAGTATTGTTCGAGTGTTTGCTTACTGTTTCATTTCTGCTCAAAAGTGCTCGCCACATTTTTGGGTGATTAAGATACTACATCACCCAAAAGCTTTAGAGGAGTAAATAGGTTTGGATCAGCTAAAAGTGTGGTTCTGAGCTTTCATCAAATTGCAATGTACTGAACAACCAATGCTGCTAGTAAATACAACTTCCAACAAGAGAGTTGCATAGCGTAAGTTTTGAAATTTTATCAAAACAAGTGCTGATCTCTAATTGTATTGTATATTCTACAAAAGGAAAGGTTGTTCACCTTAATAATTTATGACTGACTGATTTATGGATTTTAGGTTGTGGTTCACTTTTGATTTTTTTTCATGTTTGCTGTTTTCCCTGATCTCAATTTAACAATCTCTTTAATATTGATCTGGATATGGCAAGCAATGCAAATTTTTAATGTTCTGCATCATGTGGCATACTTCACTTATTGGGATTTACTGTCATGAATAATTTATAGCTGTGTTCTTTAATTTGCCATCGATTGTTGCCATCTTTTAAAGAAGAATGGAGTTCTCAGTTTTCCTGGATTGACAGCTTTAGGTAGATGTGTTCTGTTCAACCACATGTGGTACAAGAAAAAACAGTAGTTAAGAACTAACAAAGTAAAGAAAAACTGTCTTCAACTGAGAACAAATCACAAAAATGAAAAGTCTTCCCTTTCCTGTAGAAATGACAATAATGATTGTTCCTAGTTGTGTCCTGAATTAAGGACACTTCTGAATAAAGTTTCCAACCATAGGAAAAAACCCATGTGGTAGAATGCTTAATGTTTTGCACTGTAGCAATCTGAAAACTGATTTCCTGATGATAATTATTTTTAGATGGTGTAGCTTATTAATAGGAACTTATTTCAAAATCAGGTGATGACACAGATTGCTTAGATAGAAGGATGTATATGGTTCAAATTATTAAAGGAACGTGTTACTCATATTTCTAACTTCCCTGCAAATGATAAAAAAGGAAATATCCAGACAAGGTCACTGCAAGCACTTTCCCCAGCTGTCAGTTGGGGAAAAGCTGGCATCTAGATAATAAAATCTTAGTAACAATTGATACTTTCTTAGGACCTATGTCCTATCTGAACTAATTAAGCAATCTTTCAAGTATCAGTATTTCAATCTCCATAATACATCATGCAGTATAGCCATTGCCTGTTTTTATGGAGCAGTAAACTGCAGAGCAGCAGATGGGCTTTCTAAGAGTGTCTGGTATTGCCCCGTCCTCGCTTCTGCTGCATTCAATGAGAGTTTTCACATCGATATTTATGGGCAGGAATCATGATAGCACTCACTCATTGACCTCGGCAGCAGGAGAGAGAAATCACTGATGGTGGCCTTTGAAACAGCTTTTCCTGGGTGACTTCAGCCAACTTGGTGTAGAAAGGCATTAACAGAAACAGGAAGGTCACCTGGGTCCTGGCCCTGGTCACCTGGGTCACCCCTTCCAACCCCCACCCTGCCTTTGCAGGGAAGTTTTGAGATGCTCATTCACCTGCTGAGAAGGGAGCGTGCAGTGCTTGTGGGGAGTCTGGGAATGCAACCTGTGTTCTCCTTCCTATAGAGAAGGACGGGAGAAAGGGTGAAGGTGTAGATTTTGCATCTCAAAATACTGAATATTTGTGGAACTCCGTGTGACTAGGAGGACATTTTCCCTGCACTGCCACTCGTAGAACAAAAATATCAAAACTTTTAACTACATTTGGGATCGGAGAATCCAAGTTAAATATTACAACTCATTATGTGGTCACAAGCCATTAGTTTCAGCTCCAAACTGGCAAGAAAGTAGCAGTTCAGGATCCACATGCATGTGGGGAAAAAAAATGTACTCAGAAAAATCTAAAAATTAATCAGAAAAACATTTCATAGCAATTCCCTTTTTCCATTTTAACACCCTATTGCTTATGATGATGGCTCATTAGCTCCTGTCAAATATTTCATCATTTAATCCTCAGCCTTGCTTGAGAATCTCTATGTTACATTTCTATTCTGGCTCTAAGGAGGTTTGTATTTGTTAGTCTTGATTTCAAATTTATTTAACACCGATCCACTTCACCAATTCATAGTACTTCAAATACATGTTTATTCATTTGTCATTCTTCTACAGTACTAAATCTGTGCTTCAGATGAAGTAGTAAATTGTGCAAAATAGTTCTTTACAGTGTTAATTCTTCAAAGTCACAGCTCAAAATTACTTTCACATTACATATGGAAATCCACAACAAGATATGGTCTGAACAATTAATGACTTCCTACACAAGTGCAGTCCATTTTCCCGTTCCAACAGCCTGATAAAATAATTCTGTAGGCAGCTAGCAAAAACTCTGCATGCTCATTAAAACAAAAAGACAAATATTTTTTCCTTGGACAGTATATGATGGTAAGTGCCTGGGAATTACCAATGCCAAAGACCTTCCTGCAGCTGTGTGCTACCTACTTAAACAAGTGGGAAATAATTTGTCTTGGTTTGACTTTTCTTTTGAATTAGAGCAACTCAGTCAGATAGTATACAATTTTTCTGCTTTTACTAAAGGCTTAAAATGACCATCTGTTGTCGTTAGGAAACAGAATCCCATGAAACACATGTAGTCACTCAATCAGTAACTTTTCTCTGCACGAACCTGTGCTGCACACTTTGCATACTGATAACTTTAAAATGTGACACGGTCCTGGTGAACATTCCCGGGGG
>VXAY01005956.1:2742027-2886491 GCA_013399855.1 Oxyruncus cristatus
GTGGCACCTCCCGGGGGCGGGGGGGGTCCTGTGTTTGGATCCTAACAGAATGAATTCCTGTTGGTATGAGTAGCCTGTCAGATCCCAAACAGTTCTCTTTGAAATGCTCATTCATTTATTCGTGTGTACGTGACAACGAGAGCTTGCGCTGAGCCTTTAAAATGGCACATAACTCTGCTCCAGGTGGGAAGGGTATCAGGCATGGACACTCTGCACAGCTCTCACCAACCTGTAATCCTAAGAGGGGGGTTTCATCTTTGACCAGATGCCTTTGAAGTGGTGTGGATGGTGCATCTCAGCCTAAGACAGATGTCTAAAAGCACTGAGAAGAATCACACTCTGGAGGTGCTAGACTGTCTGTCGACTTTAAAGTGAATCCAGATGATTGGCTGCAGCAAGATATTTAATTCTAGATGGCTAAATTAGGTGATAGATATTCTATGCAAATTAAAGGCACATCCTTGTTACCAGCGTGGCTTACGAGGACTAGTTAAATTGTGTGTACTTACCAGAAAGCAATGAGTGAAAGTTGTTTTGACATTGTTTCATTCAAATGCAGCAGAAAATGGTAAGAATATGCAAGCACAGGGTCCTTCTGCAAAATTTGTATAATGATGATGATTATGGTACTGGCAACATTTGGGAGAAAGAGAGCAATTGACAGAGGATGGGAAGAAGCACAAGCAAATAAACTAACACAATGATCTAATCTCACCAGAAAAAAACAGAACCAAATTTGACCCAAGGATTGTAATTGCAAATAAACATTAATAGGATTCCTCAGTGAATGTAGCAGAACATAATTTAATCTGAAGTGCACTCGAGAAATTAGAAATGCCTCTCTTTTGTTGCTTTTTGTCATGACAGAGGTCTGGATAAGTGCTAGGTTTTACTGTAAATTAACAAGATTAGTATGTCTGCAATTTCTCTACAAACAGTCTTCATCTGTTTAATTTCCCTCACTACTGTCACCCTCCATATTATCCTCTTGAGATGCTTCAAGGGGAAAAGAATTGTCAGGGCACAAAAATTATTTAAATTTCTTTTTAAAATGCCATCTTGGTTTCTTAGACTGTCTTGTAATCAGGCTAACCATTTTGAAGAGTAAATACAGAATTAATCAAGCTTGTGCTTTCATGTTCACAAAATTCCTGAAACTCATAGCATACACTGCAAAGAGGTTAAACCCATAATATTACAAAGCTATGTTAAAATGACCTGTGTCTTGGTTTCTGGAGAAAGGTTGGATAAGTGAACAGGGTACATAAGCAATCATTTTGTCAAGTACTTCTCTAAGAGCAGCTAATTAGAACCACTTCTGTTCCAAGATAAAAGGAATTACATAGGAAAAAGGCTTAAAAATAAATGGAATTTTTTCCTCAGTTAAAGAATATTTGGATTATCTTTGGTGTAATTTTGAGAAGTTCTTTCATTGCTGTTATTTAGAAATTAAAGTGAAATCTGTTCTAAACCACTCCTTCCACCCAGCTTCCCCAAACATACTTTCAACACTTTCAGATCCATTTGGCAGCTTAAAAAAAAATAAAATAAGGAAGTCCAGTGGAAATTGCCAACCTTTGCAGGGCCTAATCTCAGCTTCTGCTTCCTTGGGGCTCAACTAACACCTCTTCCTCTCCATAGAGAAAAATATTATATAGTAAATACAGAATGTTTTTCACCATATCATGAGTCCCCAAGTGCTAATAGGGGCTCACAGTGCTTTATGTGGTGCAATTTGTGGGAATGTGTGTGCATGGACAAAGGGAGAGGAGGGGATCCATAGCAGATGGTTATTACAAGTGTTGCTTTACTGTATATATTTCATTTGCAGATTCTACTCTTGCACACGAACCCTTTCAACTATCAAACTCTACAGCACAAGGGCTTACACAATATCAAGTAATTTTTGGCAGCTGCTGCTCAGTCTTACATTGCTGCCAGATCTTTGGCAGTATAAGCTAAATCTCTGTCTAGTATACAACCAGCACAAGGTCCTCATTATCCTGGAATTTAATACTTGGGGCCAGAAGGCTCCACATACAATGCAAACCCAGACTCTCTCCCTTGCCTTTTGAGTGAACAACTGTTTAATACGTGGTGCCTTACAAAGCTGCCATGATTAAAAGGATAATTATTTATACACACACTCAGATCCAATGTAAATAAATAAAAATTAAGAAATTAATGGAATAAATATTAGAAGTTAAATACGCTGGAATATATGCATTTATATATAAATATGCAGGGAACAATGACAATTGGCACAGAGGTCTACACAGGGCAATTATGACATACTGAATATCAACGACTGCATTAAGTCTGCAATATATCCTTGTACTAGAAAAAGTGTGTATACACAAATACACAGTTTTGCACATGCAACACAAAAATCCTTTTCTGCTCATTCTTCAATACATTATTTAAAAACTTAACAATAGCTTAGAACCACCAGGAAAAGCTGTGCAATGGTCTTTCAAGTTTCAAAGTCCCTCCGTTCTCCAAGTGGGAAAAGGAAGAATATTTTGCTGGGGTTCTCTGTAATGTGTCCTTGTGAATACAGATCATCCCAAAGACATCAGTTCAGTGCTGTGCTTATACTGCCAACATGCACACCCAAACCATGTGTTACACAGAAGGCTTTGACAAAGCACCTACCTTCTAGTTCATCCAGAGCCTTAGAAGTTTATAGCTCCCACTACCACAATGACTCTCACCACGTGATAAATGAAAGGCTGGCCATGAGCTGGCCATGTGTGCTTGCAGCCCAGGAAGCAGCCACATCCTCTACTGCATCAGCATCACAAGCAGTGTGGGCAGCAGGCCGTGGGAGGTGATTCTCCCCTCTACTCCGCTCTGGTGAGACCCCACCTGCAGTGCTGTATCCAGCTTTGGGCCCCCAACACAGGAAGGACATGGACCTGTTGGAGCAAGTCCAAAGCAGAGCCATGAAGAGGATCAGTGGGCTGGAGCACCTCTCCTGTGAAGAGGCTGAGAGAGTTGGGGTTGTACAGCCTGGAGACAAGAAGAGTCTGGAAAAACCTTAGAGCAGCCTTTTATCACCTAAAGGTAATGAAGGATCATTACCTGAGATCCTTCATGAGTCCAAGACCATACATTTATGTGTCCAAGGGCTCAAAAGGAAAGCTGTCACGGAGCAGCTTAACTCTCTTGGAAAGAAGATTCTTGTGCCATCAATACTCAATAGTCAGTGTTTATCATAAAAAGGCATCCTCTCCACTAGTTTTCTTTGGTTTAGAACATAAACCTGCAACACACACTTGGAAAACTCCAGCAAGAGAGCTGGAGAGGGACATTTTATGAGGGCATGTAGTGATGGGACAAGGGGTAATGACTTTAAACCAAAGGAGCATAGATTAGATTAGATTAGATGAGATATGAGGAAGAAATTATTTACTGTGAAGGTGGAAAAGCACTGGAACAAGTTGTCCAGTGACGTGGTGGATGCCCCATCCCTGAAAACATTCAAGGTCACATTGGATGGGTCTCTGAGCAACCTGATCTAGTTGAAGATATCCCCCATTGCCTCATTGCAGGGGGGCTGGACTAGAGAACCTCTAAAGGTCACTGCCAACCCAAACTATTCTATGATACCTGCCCCATGCAGGGTTTATACTTTTGAAAGTAAAAAATTTAAACTCCTCCTCCACAAAAGTCAAATAAATGGCACCTTCTCCCTATGTACACTGTATTAAAAAATACTTGTGACATTTCCCTACTGGGTTGAAATTACTCACCTGTGTCTCTTTTCACATGATTCTCCCATTCCATATAGAATAATCCCACTGATATCCTGCAGAAAGGAAATGGTGCAAGTGAAAATTATATTCTTGCAAAGAGCACTTTACACATATCAAAAGGAAGGTGTTGGACTTCCCTTGGCTGAGACACTTCCCAAGCACTTTCAGTCATCATATCAGCCTGATACAATTTGTTTTTGATTTTTTACTCCATTCCAGTGTTAGGAGAGAGGAATAGTGTGCTTAGAATGGGATTTTTTTAAACTCATTTTACTCCTCCTCCCTGCGTAGATCAAATCTATATTTTATCCTAATTTAATAGATAACCAGAGTAACTCTAAAGGGATCAAATGACTAAGCAGGGAGGAAAAGGAAATTATTTTGAATGGACAAGTCAACATCAACGATCAAGGCTGTAAACAGAAATATATATTTTTTATTAATTCACCTTCAGTGTTCTTTTTCATTAAAAATTAATTGAGGCCCTGTAATTAGGAAGACAATAACTGCAGAATGTGGAGATATACTGGACTTTCAATCAGTTCCTGTCTGTTTGAGGTTACTTCATTGTGTCTTGAATTTAAAGCAATTTCACAAAATCAAGTGTTACTTGCTATCAAGCTGTTTGGCACAGGAACCGTTAAGGACCTTGAGGTTAAGTAAAAACTGAGGTAGGCTGTTCATGTTTCTATTTATAGTAGAATTATTATGACCCCGTCAGCATTTCCATAAGATAGATTAAAATTTTGCCACTAAAATTCCCTCTACAGCCTGATATTTATCACAACAAGGCTTCAGTATTTTAATAGCTCCTTAAAAGACTCTGATGCTGGAAAAGCCTTTACTGTTTAGATCAAAACTGGCTGAAATTCAATTTCATCTCTTGGGAATTAAGGATATTTTGAACAAGTTTTTGTTTCGGTAAGGAGATGAAAGTAGGAGTTTTTTAAATTTCCCAAGGAAGCAAATATTTTTTTTTAAAAATGATAGTTTAATATTAAGAAGTTTTGAGAAATGGTACAGAGTTTGATCAGATCTTTCTAAAATGGAAATGAATCAATATGACATAGAGACCAGTTTTCCAGTTTCAAGGCGGTCAGAGGACATTGCCATGAATTAGGCACAGTGAGTTGAGATGTGGAAGATTGAGAACCAGGTTTGAAGGAGCTTTGATGACACATTGCTTCGTGAAGAGGAGGCTGGATATTCTGAGCCACCTGAGGCTACATCTGAGCATCTCCTCCCAGTTCCATGTTTATTTGGCATTCAGTATGCCCTGCAAAATGGAGAAATAGTCTCCTCATTTTGAAAATGGGGACATGGAGAGACAGGAGACAATGCCAAGATGTAAGCTCATCTTTGCATAACTTAACCTTGGAAAGCCCGGCACTGAGAGCAACCAGGAAGTAAAGCCAAAGTAGTTGAGAAGAAATATGTTATATAGACCTGTAATTTGGGCTGGAGGATGATGCATCCATCCAGTCAGGAATCGCAGAAATGCTTTTCTCTTAGGTCAGGAAGCTCACTTAGCTTCTCATCTTCTAACAGAAAATTCAGGAAAGTGGGCCTGACTGGGTGTGCCAGCACATCAAGGCAGGAGGTATTTTCAATGAGCTTCTCCTCCCTCACTTCCAAAACTATTCCACTCTTTATTTGTTTGCTCACAGGGCCTGAGAGAGACAAAGACTTTGCAACCAACTGGGTTAGATGTACCCTTGGCAGTCTCTTGTGCCTGGAGAAATTATATTACTCCAGAGAAAGATGATGAGTGATAAGTTTAAAAGTCAATATTTTAGTTTTTGCTACTCTAAGATCCTTCACGAATCCAAGACCATGTATTTATGTGTCCAAAGGCTCAAAAGGAAAGCTGTCATTGAGCAGCTTAACTCTCTCAGAAAGAAAATCCTTGTGCCTTCAATACTAAATAATCAGTGTTTATCATAAAAAGGCATCCTCTCCACTAGTTTTCTTTGGTTTAGGACATAAACCTGCAACACATATTTGAAAAACTCTAAAATGAAATAATAGTTGCTGCCAAAAATAGTAACAGATGTATAGTAGATCTGTAAAATTTAAAGTTGTGGTTTAGTGTGAAATGTATTTTTCCAAGAAAATCATGATGACTTTTTGTAACATTATATAACTCTACGAACAATTTATACCCTATTAAAGATCTACAATATGGAACACACATTGGTTTCTCTCTTCCTCTAGCAGGACCCCAAAGGAGCTATTAAAATATAGGCAGTGAACAAGCGTGAAGTGTAAGTCAGAAATCTTGCTAAATCTGAATATGGCTATTGATAGAATATTAAACTGCAAATGAATCTCCTATTCCTTTGTGTTTTAATAGCACTTCAAAAATGCATATACTTTAATTTTGCCAAAACAGAGTAGAAATAAAAAGGAATGAAATTACTATACAGCATCATAAAGGTATTTAGGCAATCATGTAAATGTGAAAAACCTCCACCTTATTCTAAGTCATTATGGCTATTGTTATAAAAATTTATGCTGTCTTATGTGCTCACAGCTGTGACTGCAAACTTAGGAATGATCATACCTGAAATAAACTGTGATATTTTAGTGCAAGCCATGGAAGAAATTAAATTAGAACAAAAAAAGCTGGGAGAAGAGTGAGACATAAAGTCATGGCCTGTGATTTTACACCTTTTCGTGTTAAATCTGCAATTTTGTCACAGTTTCCAACCGAGGCATCCTACACAACATCAGCTGTCATTTTGTGTGTGTTTGTGTGTGTGTGTGTGTCTGCCATCTCATAGATGTTACTGTAAGCAAGGTTTGGCACGGGACTCATTAGACAGGGAAATAGTCTATCAGTGCACGTGCCCCCAGCTTCCTGAATCTCAGTTAGAAATAATTTGTGCCATTTCCTCAGAACAACAATCCATACAGGAAAATCACCAGCCAAAGCAGGTTCACGACTAAAGTGCCCTGTGGAGGTGTGGATGCATGCAAATTTTTTCCCTAAATTTTAGGTGTTGGGTAGGAAACATCTACATCCTACTTCTTGTGACCAAAAGATCTGCCAGATTCTCTATGTGTACATTCATGAAAACTCTTCATGGAGATTCACTAATGTGACAGAGTTTTCACACAGAAAGTTCAGTGCTGTGAACCGAGAGAGGTATCTGAATAAATTCTGAGTCTCTAAACTTTTCTCCTTAACCAGATCTAAATATGAGTGTTGCTAATCCAGCAGACACTGCAGTGTGCTTGCTTGACTCACTCCAACTAATAATGGAATGCAAATAATGACATAAGAATAGTTTGCAAGGTGAGGCAGTGCTAGATAAAAGCAGTAGAAAGTGTTCAGCAGCTGAACTGCATGTTTTTTTCCTTTTCCAAATGTAGCATTTTTAGTGACAGAAAATTAAGCTGAATTTCAGAACTAGGGAAAAATCCCCAAACACATACGTCTGAATAACAGTCTCCTGACTCAAACAGCAACAGTTTCCTTTGAGAAAACACTTTGAAAATTATGAGCTCTCTTTGAGCTAGCATATGCCAAAAGAAGGGTTGAATTGCAGCTGTTTCCAGAGCTCAGCATATACTTTCAACCTGTTCTTGGTTTCCTTTTCTATTAAAAATGTAAGAGACTCTTTCCCTCTGCTAAAAAGTTGGAAAAAAAATGCAGTAGCTTGTAAAAATCTTATTCTGCAAGGTTTAAAGATCTTTTTAGTATAGCATTTGATTTTGAAAGTTAAGGCTAGGTTGCTTCCACTAGTTTTTTTGCAGCTCCCACATGGAATATAACCTTTTTTCAGGTTTAAAAAAAAATATAAATCTCTCGACAGTGATGCCTCTGACTTTCAGTAGGATTCCTTCATGGTTCCTGCAGGATGGCAAGTTGTGTGTCTCTGGCCCCTGCTAAGTGAGGATGCTCAGGAGGTGCTGGGACTGTGCTGGGGCAGCTGGTGTCAGCACAGCACAGGCAGGGCTTCGCTTCACTCTTACAGTTGACACTATTTCTTTGAGATGCAAACGTAGTCGCAATGGCAAAGTACCCTCTCCAGGCTGACAAATCCCACAGCACAGCAGCATTAACATTTCACAGGCTAAGTGGAGTGAGATAGGAAAGGTGTAAGGAACAGCTCTGGAGATGGCACTGGTGCCAGAGAGGTGCCTCTTTTTCTGTTTGTTTGCTTGTTTGTGATAGAAAACATTTCTTACCAAATTAATACACGTAATCACTAATAGCTATGAGATATATTAACGAAGAAGTCATCTATGTAAACTGACAGTGGTGCTGAGGAAACTTTATAACCTGACCAAATGAGATCAGGAGACACTCTGTGGGCTTGTTTGTTGTAGGTGTTGTTTTTTTTTTTTTTTCTGCAAGAATACAGGTGTTAATTACAATTGAATAAATACTAGCCTGGGAGTTGCTTAATGAAAAAGAGAGAAAAAAAAGTACAAACTGCCTTTCCTTGGTGTGGGGCCTGAATAAGTGCACAGAAAAACAAGCATGGGGGAGCTGAGGATCAGCACTCCGCCATCCTTGTTTCCTCTGAGTGCTGATCTGCTGGGTCCCGATGGTGGGAGCTGTGAGGAGGCTGTGATTCATCTGTAGGTGGCTGCCTGTCACGAGTGGGTGAAGCTCTTCCTATATATAACTTGTGTATGGGTTCATAGCACACTTGAGGATGGCCTGGAATGAAGGGTGCTCTCAAAAAGCCCTGGGTAAATCATTATTTTGTTATTACAGCAAGGTGCTAGCAGTTGACAGTTCCAGTAATTGGATCAACATTCATATTGCAAATGCCAGCAGGTTTGACTCAGCTGTTTATAGTTCTGAAGCAGACAAATTAAATTCTATTAAACTGATTTTATTCCAGGTGAGATTTTTGGGAGATGAGAGAAACAAAGGCCACACTGTTCTTCTCTGCAGCTCTTAAAGATCACAGTGTTTCTGGCCCAAATGATCTCTCCCCTGTCATGTTGTGAGACAGCCAGACAGGCAGCGGCAGTTCCAGTTCGTGGCTGTGGCACGGACAAGAAGTTCAGCACTGCAGTGTAAATGAAATGCTAATATCTGGTCCCTGTCCTGTTACAGGCATTGTGCAACTCATCAGTGCTGAAGCCAAACAGGTGTATGGATGCCCTCACACCTGACTGCAGCTGTCTATGCCCTTGGACTGAAATCTAATTCTAAAGCCATTTAAAGGCAGTAGAGTGGCTTACCTAGATAGCAAAGATGTGCTGCTACTCTTCTCCGATGTGAGAAGTTAATCAGAGTCTGAGGAAGTCATCAACTGCAGGGATCCACAGCTGGAATGTCCTCCTGGGAGGAAAGGCCTGGTCTTCTTTCTAAAATGCAGCACAAACCTCATGTCAGGAGGACAATCCTCTAATGTGGTAACCTTAAGTTTAGAGCCCTTATCCAAAACCATGCAGTGTAGGCTCAGTTTCCTTCTTCTGTTTGAACATACTCAACATTCAATTTTTTGAAATCCATTAATATCAGAGCAAATTGGGTCCTTAACTCCTTTTAACCCTCATCTAAGCTCATACACAACAAAAACTATTTATTGAAGTAATAAAATTTTGCTTTTCCTCACTGAATTATAATTACATCAATGGCACTATGCCTTCAAAGCAGTACTTCCCAATTATATTTTCAATTTCTATTTTGGAAAACTGCTAAGAAGGAACACTGTGAACTTCAGAAGTAGAGTTATTATGTCCAAACCCAGGAAACTTACCCTTGACGATCTGTTCATTTTCTTTCTCCATCACTGTCTCTCTCTTTCCCTGGAATGAATAATGTATCACCGCATTTTTGGTTGGGTTGTTTTGTTTTGAGGTGTTCCTTTATTTGTTCTCTTAACACCTAGAGAAAAATGGAGATGTTAATTTCCTGCAGTGGCAGCTAAGACAGGCACAATTAAGCAGTTTACTTTCTGGGGATTGCTCACCGAATTCTTCAAGAAGTTCCCGTGCAGCTGAAGCAGTTGAGGGCCACAGCATCGACTCCTGGCTGACAGCAAACAGATGGTCTGTCAGCAGAACTGTTCATACTTTTAGTAGGGCACATCGTTAATGAAGCCAAACACGAGCTTACGTTTTAAGCTCCCTCGTATTAAAAAAGTGGTGCAGCACCACTGCAAAAGTAGTTTGTTAGATCCCATTTGTCATTCAAGGAAATCAGCAACGTATGTTAGTGCTGCCCTGCATTCTTCCTGACAGGTTTTATTTTTCCACAGGTTACTGCTAAAAGACTTTGCGTCTCCAGCAGTAGTAGCATATCTCTGCATTTCCTGACATATGCCAATGTTAGGTGTCAAGGGATACAGAAAAACCTGGGACAACCAGGAGTGCCACTTGTAGGTTTTTTTAGCTTTGTATCACCTTTCTTTAAATTTCGGCTACCTCTAGAAAGGCCTATTCATTATGTGTTGTGTGTAAAAATTCAGATTTTAGAACACCTGGCTACAATGTCAACTACGTTACATTTCAAATGAAACAGTAATAGTTAAAGGATCAGTTTCCACTCACCTTGGTCTCACAAATAGTCCCTCTGAAACTAAGCCAGCTCTGTAAAATGTGGACTCTTGCTTATTGTTTGTTTCCTAGAACAGAATTTCCCCAGGACAGTGACCTGTGTGGTGACATTCACCATCACAAAAAGGTGCATTGCTTCACAGTCATTTACTGCTTCTGTTCGTGGTGAGACAATAATAAACTACTCCAAAACCCTAAACAATGAAAGATGATTTTAGAATAAGGAAATATAGTTTAATAACTGCTGTGAGGCTTAATCACAAGAGGTATGTCCATAAGGATAGTGACAGCATCGTGGGCAGTATTCTTAAATCCTGCGTTACTGTTCACATGGTCTGTTGTTCTTCAGATGTTTTTTTCTATGAAATTTCTTCATATCCCTGTAGTCATCTTTGTCAATTTAATAATTGTTTGATAGTTTTGTTCAGTAGAACATTAGAAGGGTTTCTTGTGTGCTGTCACCTTTGATTAGTAAAGTTCTCTACAGGGGGAATGGGGATGTCTGAAGGCTAAAATGGTTGCATTCAAGGGCTTTTTTTTTATTTGAGAAGCTGTATTTTTTAATAATGACTGTCATTTAAGAAAACTCGCAGTGTATGGAAAAGTATTGTTCCTAGGGTGTTTTATTGTATTTTTTTTTTCATGTTCACCATTTGTTATCCTTCTATTCTTTCTCTCCCAATTACTATTGACGTTCAGGATGACTGTCAGCTGATAGCTTTTTATAAGCTGTTCTGCAAGCTGAACACAAATAACATGACAGCTTGCAGGCTACTTGTTGTCATGGTGTTCTTACTTTGCTCTGGGCAATGCCATATAAAGAATATTGCATCTCGACTCCTATTTGCATCAACCAAATATTTTAACATTAACACAATAATATCAGAATGGCAGGATGTTTATGACATTACCAGCACCAAGAAAGCAGAATAAAATTATGTTCTGCTTCCGCCTACACATTTTCACCCACTCCCAGGCTCTGTACTACTGTGGTTACAGAATTGTTGATTTCTGTGGAGGTAAGTTGATTTCAGGTTCTAAGCCAAATTAGGAAATTTAATTTAAAAGGTCCTTCTGACTGCATTTGCGGGCTTCATTAAATGAGATGCAACACAGGGAATGCCACCCTACATGCTACTCTTTGAACTGTCTTCCACCAATTTACTCTGAGAATGTCTTAATTTTAGATGTTCTGTGCAACATCCACGGTTGAAAAAAATCCAAGGAATTACAGCACTGACCAAGAACAGGTGAAAAATAGTTTGTGTAAGAACATTACCAAAATTATGGATCACAGAGATTTCCAGCACCAGGAAATGCCTCCCCCTGTGAATAGCTTTCCTGTACTTTAGGACTGACTTTAGTTTATTTTATTTTACTAACTTGGTAATTTGTCTAGCTTATGGGAGAAAAGGCATTTTTAAGCAAGAAGATGTATTTTAAGTACTTGTAATGTAATAACTGTAGCCACAGCTCTCAGCACAGGGCTGGTTCCAAGCTTCTCACAGATCATTTGGAGCAAAACATCTCTCAGTGCTGTGATGCTGGTTCTTGGATGCAAGCAGCAGCCTCTGAGGACATCTCTGATATGCTGCTGTATGACCCTCTGCAGCTCTGCAAACCAACTAAATGCAATTTTTTTGTCTGCAAAGCAGGGTCATCTGCAGTTTTTCCCTCTTCCTCCGTAGTATGAATGTTTGGGAACACGAAGAATAGCAGGCAGAGCAGGAAGGGTTGAGAGAAGGACTGTCAGAGATGGTTTGGACACTTAGAACAGCTGACACGGTGGTTTCTCCAAAACAACAGTGAAAAGCTTGCTTTCTCTGACTGAGATATTTCTGACTCAACACCTACTGACTCTTTCCTCCTTCCACCCCGACATTAGCATCCACTGCCCACTATAACACGGCCAGAGAAGCAGCCCAGCATCTTAATGCCCGTTCCTGTGTTTCCCTCTGTGCTTGGGAGAAAGACCTTGCAAATACCTGCACAACTGATGGATTGTGTTCCTTCCAACATTCTCTCAGGCACGTGTTTGAACGTCATGTGTAAACAAACCCAACCACGGGTGTGCTGAGCAGAAGTCTCTGGTGTGCTCCCAGGTGTCCTGTTGACAGACATTAGCACAGCATGCAATTAATACCACAACTATTATTTTCCCCCTACAGATTACATTTCTAGGCAAGACCTGAATGACCTAAAGAAAATAAAAGCAGAGAGTAAACACTTCTTGATCATGGCTATTTATTCATGTTAGACTACAGCAGCCATTTAATTTTGCAGCAGCCAGCCCCTGAGGCAAAGAAACCCTCCCTTCCCTCCCAGCACTGCAAAAGAAAGTGTTGTCTTTCCTGCACTGACAAATATTAAGGACAGACAGAACCACTAGATCCTTCAGTTTAACATGAACAAGAGTATATGCATTTGGGCTTTAGGCTTGTTGAAAAAATATAAGTATTCTGATTAAAAGAATTATTAAAGTAAAGGAAAACAAACAAAAATTAATAAGCAAAACCCACCACCCAAACACAAGATCTATTTCATTAGGAATTTTTTCCTTTCAGTTAAAAAAACCAAGAAGCAAAATATCAATATAATTTTCAAAGCTGAAAAATCTTTCAAAAAAGGAACTTAGAAATGTGGAATAGGGTTGGATTGGCAGGAAGAAAAAAACTTTACAAATGTGCCAAACGTGCAAACAAAACAATAAACCAGTCAAGACCCCAAATCTCAGCTCATGTGTAAAGTTGCTGTGAAAAATATTGCTTTTGATCCTAAAGCCTTGCTCAATTAGGAAAACCTGACCTGAACAGCATAAGGAGATCCACAGCAGGTTTCGTGATGCTGAGAACCAGTGAAAAGCTGGTGTAGGTACCTCTCAGAAATGTCTTTTGCAGATGCCAAGGACAGTTCTTCCTGATAACTTTAGCAGCTTTCTAAGAGAGCAGGACAAAGAATAAACACCAGAACATCTTCTTTCTCTCCTGTTGTATAAAGAAGCTCAGATTAGTTTATGAATGGCAACCTTCCTATGGAAAGGCAGGTATGGAAGGCAGTTTGTGATAGAGTCAGATAATAAAGCAATGGAAATAATTCTAATTATTAGTTATATCCACCTACATAAGTCCTCTTTATTTTAATTTCTTTATTTCAATTTTGCTAGCTTCAAGTCCCAGCCATTAGTTTCTTCTATGCTTTCATCAAATAGATTAAAGAATCATCTGTTTGTAAAAATATTAATCATTTAATAGGATAGATTCATTATTTACTAAAAAGCTGCCTATTTCAAACCAACCCACATTTTACTTAGTTCTTTGAAGCATTTCCTCTCTTCTAAAGCCTTGTAATCTTACAGTTAAATAACCATTGATGATGACTAATCTTTTCTGCTTTACTCAAAGCTCATTCTTGAGATTTCTCAGTGAGTCCAAATGATCACCAGGGCTACCCTGCTTTGCAGTTTCAAATATTTTCTAATTGTCTTTTTCATTCCCTAAAGAACTAAATATGCCTCCAAAGGACACTTTTTTAATATAATCTCAGAGTAGGTCTATCAGTTTTGTGCTTACATAAGTCAGTTCATTACCCATTCCTCTGCCCTTTGCCAAAGACATTTTTAAAACTCATCATTCCATTCACTTAATGAAATTTCCCCTGTTTTTTTTCCTTATCTCTTCCTGAAATAAAAACTCATTGCATCTTCAACCTCTTCCTTAACAGGCTTACAAACTCACATACATCATACCAGTGATAAATATTTAAACAAATATGATCACAGACCTTCTTCAGTACATCCATGCTATGGATTGGTTGCGCTTCACCCAGCAACAGTTGAACACAAATCTGTAAATGTCGTCTGAAAGAATCCTTCCATTTGCCTGTCACATGTTTTGATAAAGGACTTGCACAGCACAGCACACAGAGGTGGGCTGGTACACTGAATTAAGCTGATAGTGATCAGCAAATGTCCATCAACGTGTTTATGTTGCTAAACATCAAGATTCTCTTTCGTTTATGATCCAGCTGTCAAGTGAATTCAGTCCGGATGTGTCTCTAAATGCTCAAGGCACATTTAATGTCAAAATCTAAGATGAGTACGGGGAGAAAACATTTTCACAAGAATGCAAATATAAAAATATTCTGACATTTATTCGGGGGCTTGAGAGTTTATGATAAAAAATCATCAACCCAGAGATTAAGGATTAGAGGGCTCAGAGCTGCCACGAAATAAATAGTAGCATTTTGCACAGTGCTGTCCTCAGCAAAGAGTGAGCACAGCGCTGACGTCAAGGAACAAAAGAGCTGACACTTCTGCTCTGACTTTTTCTGGTATCTACATAAGCTACAGGCTCTCTGGTTTATGGATGCCTGTGCACCTTCCCATAATTAACAGAAATCCAGTGTCCCATGCTGGTCATCTTTCAGTAGTTCCAAAAGTGCAAGATTCCCCCCAGCATGCTGCAGTTTCAAAAAGCTGTAGTGTCAGCCTGGTCTCTTCAGCCATCTGTGTCTCCAATCTATTTTTCCATATGAAGTCATCAATATTCTGATCTACAGAGCCACGGTTGGGTTTTGTTTGCACTCCAAATAGAATCAGTTACACATTACTCGAGATCTAATTATATTGGGTTGCAAATGATGTAGAACTAGGTAATTTCCTTGGAACAGAGTAAATTTATCAAACCCTCTTTTGCCACCCAAACAGAAATTTCCCTAAGAGGATTGCTTAGGTTTGCACTGGTTTGCTTTCACATTTAATGCTGTTTCACAACAAATTGCTGACACAGCTTCAGTAGTACTCAGTACCGAACATTTGTGAGGAGATGATTAAATGACTTTTTTCAGTTTTAATAAAACTTTATGTGAAACATGACTCGTGTACAACTTTTCAGAAACATATATTTGTAATTGTTTTCTGTGTCCTTCATTGACATTATCATGGTCTTGATTATTTAAAAGGATGTAAGTGTCCTAGTTTGCATGATTTCCATAAAAATATAAAATGCTTTTAGATTTTTCACTATTTTGGTCACAAAGATTAATAAAACAAGTAAAAAATAAAAATCTGAATATTATCTTTCCTGTTCACTTACAGGAACATCCTATAGGAGGCAAATATGAGAAATTTGAGTGGGCCAGAAAGATGCAAAACTCCCCAAATGTATATTTTTCAATTTTTAGCAAACTGAAAATGAAATTCTTCTGGGACAAAGTTCTCATCAACATGAATAAAGAAAAGGCCCTCCTTCCTGTTATTCAGCACAAAGTGCTATGAAATTCTTTTAAACTGCATCTTAGGGAGATAATGTGGTACTTAAGATACCTGAAGTCTGTAACATCAGTGGGGCTCAGCTGGAGTACTACATCAGCTTTGGGCACAACATTACAGCTGAATCAACCAAAGAAAGTCCAAAAAGGAGCAGAAAACACTGAGACTTTTCCAGCAAAAGATGTGAAGAAAGATGGAAAGTAATGCTTTCCATCCAAACTAATGCTTTCCATCCAAAAGTGGGGAAAAATGACTATGGACTTCAAATGGCAGCTGATGTCACCAAGAGGCTGACAAAGAGAGGAAAGCACTAATGTGCTCTCCAGGACAATAAGTAATGGATTGAAGTTACCACAAGGAAGATTTATCCTACACATTAAGAACATGTTGAATGGCAAGAGAATTAAGTGCTAAAACACAACTGTTGAGAGAAACTGGGGGTTCTGTACCACTGGGCTAATTTAAAAACAGGTTGGACAAATGGCTGTCAAATACTATTTAAGTAAAGCTGAATCTGCCAGGATCAATAAAGGAAACCAGTGACCTCCTGAAGTCACATCAATCCTATTACTACGGTTCTGTGTCCGTCTTCAGATTTTTTTAACAACCCTAAAACACAGACTACTCTGCGTGTCATGAGCTGAACTCTGAGCCAAATTAACACAGCCTGATGGAATGTTATCACCAAACACCACTGAGTCAATAATATAGACAAATCCTTGAATATAATGCCTGAGTCTTATTCAGAGGGGAAAAGCCTTGGTCAAGAGACAGTCACCCATATTTTTATACAAGAAATGCATGAGGCCTGTGGTGATTGCTGAAATTTGGTTCAGTAGCTTTAAATACATCAGAGTTGTGGTCCTCTTTTGCCTTTCACTGCTTTTAAGAGACAGTAAAAGACTTCTAAAAATAATGAGTTTGTCTCATAAAAGTTAGGCGCTAAAATAATAAGTTAGAGGCCATAAAAACAAATGTCCCTTAGAGATTTTATCCATCTGGACTAGATAGAATATATAGCTACTGCAGTTATTTTGCAAACAATGTTAACGTTATTCTAAAGTTTTCACATTGAATCTTAAATACCACAACACATATCTCTTCTGTCCCAAAGACTCCCAGACTTCAGATTTACACCTAAAACTCACAGATGGCCTTACATGGTAATGGACCAATCCAAACCACTTACTCAGGGAAATATCCAAGCAACAATTAAATCCCTCTTTATCCAGCAAAACATTGACATGTAACCTTAATAATGCCCACATTTAAAAGAGAAGCTGGTTTTTTTTCCCATGGACTTTCACGTATGCTCAGTAACGCATTTAAATTCTTATCACTAATATGAAGATTAATGGATCCAAGAAGGCCCTAAAAGGGAGCAACCTTTAAATATCCTCAAACTGTAGGATCACTGGGGAGCTGGGACACAAAGCTAGGTGCAAGTGTCAGGGTCAAGCCCTGACATGAAACACTGTTACCCATTAACAGCTGCAGGCAGTGGTTACGTCCATACCTCATTTGAATGGAAACCACTACTTGGTGTTTCAAGGAAAGCCTGGCTGGTCAATATGAAAATAACTATTTTAGGTTAGTGTATCTTTTTTTCAGTTGCTCAGCACAAAATAGTCTGTTTACTTTGAAATTACTTTGTTCTACTTTAATGAGACTGATCCAATCCCTAAAGCCTCAGCCCAAAGTGGCAATTGACAGGCATCATATATTTACAGGAGAAAATTAAAAATCTATACGGCATCCGTCAGTGATGCAGCTTTCCCAATGAATAAGAAGTGTTTGTAATGAGCAGCTATTATGGATAAAGAATAAATAAGTTAATTATGAAGAAAGAGCCGTCACTTCATGACTATCTTCTCAAACAACTTGGTGCTCTGCAGTCATCAGCAGAGATCTGGAAGGGCAAGCTTGTTCCCAGAGGAAGGGAGATTGGCAGCATTAAGTGCAATACTCCCAGGGTAGCCAGGGAACATGTGAAATACCTCCAGACCTGCTGGGAGGAATGTCACTGACTCCTGGCCACTAATGTGCATGCTCAGGTGGGAGTAGGGTTAAGTCACAGAGCTAAAACAGGAACACTTGTAGCAAATGATATCGAATTCAAGTCCCAGCAGTTTTTTCTTTTTTTCTTTTTATCACTAGGCAGGGCAACAAACTTTCATGAATTCCTTTTTTTTTCTTCCCCCCCCCCNCCCCCCCCCACTGGCCATTATGAAAAGGGCAACGACTGTGTTTGGGGAGGTTGTAAAAAAAAAGAAAGGCATGACATGGATCAGAAATAAGCAAGTTCTCGAATGCCCTACTGAATTTGGGTCTGTTGGCACAGGACAAGTGCCAAGGAACAAAAATAGAAATACAAAGGTTCAAGTGATTTCTGGCTTGTAGAATAGAGAGACTCATGAATTTACTAGATTTGTGTGACCATTCAGAAAATCCCTTAATGGTGGTATAAATGTCAACCCTTGATGCCAGTGGTAGAGGTTTAATACAGTCTTGGCACCATATGTAGGTTGAAAGCCAACTGATCATTAATCACCCTTTCTTCATCCTTTTTTGGTTAAACGTCCCATCCTACTCTTCTTTGCTGTTATTCCCACCCATGCCTGTTCAGCTGATCATACCTCCTAACCTCGCCTCCATACCTACTTCTGGACAGCTCTCACCATGCACCAGACAAGTCTTCTCCACTTACCTGCAAGATCCTTCTTAAGGCCCAACCCTGTTCTTAAAGAAAATCACACTGACACACATAGAAACAGTTTCAACTCCCAGCTGAAAACTTGTCCTTAAGTTCAATTAAATTCACTTGTTCTCAAATTTGCTTGGTCTTAAATTCAAAACAAGGCTCTCCATGCTTGCTGAAGGCATAGCAGGCGTCACAGCAAACAAACACAGTATCTGTCAAATAAAACAAACCCCACTAGAGGAGAATACCAAATGTGCAATGATACAACCATCTCCGTGACATTCCCAAAGGGAGATATTTTTGAACAATACACATACCATGGAGTGAATTCTCCTCTCCAGTCCTATTTTACAATGTAGAGAGACCAATGTGGTACCAGGAATTTCCTGTAATTCATAAAAGGGTGCTGAGGAAGAGAGATGTCCAAAACAACAAATAGTCTAAATAACAACGTTCTGCTTTGTTTGCAAGATCATTGGTCCTCCTACTCCTCTCTGTAATCTTCTGTTTTAAATATCTCAAAAGTATGACAGAGATGAACAATGAGAGATTTAAAAAATACAGGTAGATTTTATGAGAAAGAAGGATACTATGGGAAGACAGCAGTGTTCTATGAAACATGGTGTGAATTATGCCTGTAACATTAAATTGGTCTACACTATATAGTCCTGGATTGAAGAGCAAAGAGTAGAATTAGGTGGTAATATTCTGATTTTTAGAATGTTCTGGAGAATTAACATTTGATTCACAGAGTAAGTCAGCCATCCAACTACCCTTTGGGCACCTGAAACCATCTCAACTGGACTATATATTATCCCTGTTCAGTTATTGCCTAGTGCAGTAAACCTCTTGGTACCTGTGCCTCAGTTTGTAAAGCCCCATGGGGTCTACATTTCAGCATTTGAGAAAGCCTGGAATTTCTCAAGCCTTAAGGACACTGAAAAACTCTCATTCTACCTTACTGGGAAGCACCAGTGGGACTCACAAAAGAGATACTTCCTCCTGCAGTGTTCTCTGCAGGGCCAGGCACTCTGGACATGATTCATATCTTTTAACTACAGATGCAAGGAAGTGGGAGAGGTGTTTCCCCCATAAGTCAATTGGTCCAGTAATTTGAGCACCTCTGTGATTGCTTTGGGTGAGGGCAGAGCTGCACCTTTTTCCTTCCAGGGAGCTGTCAAGGTAATACACTAAATCTTGAGCCACTAAACTTCCTGGAATGCATATTTTTTCAATCTCTCATGTTGAAACTGGTCTTTCAGCATAAAATTGTATATATTTAGTGTTAGGAATTAGGTTTTTAGTTTAACAAACCTGCAGGTTAAAGAATTATTCCTACTCATTTTTAGTCCATGAATATTTATGCATTGTATTCAAAGCAGAATAGCAACTTTTACAGCAAAGGCTGAGGTAACCCAATCGCTTGAATTCCACAATGATGGGATGTTCAGACATTCTCCTTTAATCTGGGAATCCTGGACTTGAACTTTTGCACTGTCAGCTGGAAAATACCAACACCTAATCAACATCTCCCACATCTCAGATGAGTAATTAAGCCCTAAACTCTCAGATATAAGCGGAGAAAATCAACTCCAAATTGATTTTTCTTTTCTTCTCCCAGTGACTGGAGAATTAATGGAAACAGAGTGAGAGAGTTACTTCACTCAGTGTAACATTTCCAGAGGTTGCACAGCCTAGAAGGGTTCTCAATGAACACAGCTCTGTGTGTGCCTTCCCTAGAAGAGCAGAGGATCACATCTGCCAACCTTCTCAAGGCGCTTTAAGTTGCCAGTAAAACTTAATTTAAAGGAAAGACAGGATAAGTCTCTCATGGTACACATATTGAAAGCAACCAGTGATGTCAACCCAACCTAATGTCCTTCTGCTTCAGTGGTCACTGGTGAAGAAATGTAAGAGAAAAAGGCATTTAACACAGTGCAGTGTATGAAGGAGCATGTGGTGGTGTGAATGGATACTTCTCCTTTGAAAAGGCTAAAGCCTGTACGGGGTTTTTTTAGTGGTTGTATAAAAAGTTTTAAGATGATGGTGTCTTAGACCATCAGTCTTTTAATCTGTCATTGAAGGAGGTTATAAATAGGCAGTAAGCAAGCATGTTAATGTAAAATAAAACATAATCCTGTCTTAACCTGGCTAAGTTGTAACTGAATTTAAATTTGATTGTATTTTTTTACGCACCTTTTATTCTGCTGGCTCTGACAAGCATCAGAATCAGAAATGACAAAATATCTGAGCAAAACATAACTGAGTTTTTCTAAAACAAAAGGGAAGAGATGAAATTCCTATTCCTTAGCATCCTGCCTCACTGTGTAGATAATAAATCTACAACTAGGTCCTGGAAATTCAGATAAATATGACTGTCTGAATGTAATGATTACTAATTTAAACCACAGAGCCTCAGTCAAGTGATTAATCTGAGATTATCACACATTGTATTTTCAAGGTTTTTCAAATTATTTGCTGCTGATTCTATTTGCTGCAAAATCTATCACCATCCTGCTTATGAATCATTCATAAACTGTTCCAAAGATCAACAAATGCATTTCCCATCCATAAGTGTTTGCCAGATAGTCTGGGTATATAATTTCCCTTCTCTTTCCTTTTCTTTAATCACTCACTATAGGAGTAGTAATTTTTCACAATTTCTGACATATTTGGTCAGGTAAATCACAGAGAGTTATTTCTTCTCCTTGACAGTGTGACTGAGGCATGGGGAAAGAGGAGAAAAGAAATATATGAGAATTGCAAATTAGAAAAAAGCTGCTAGGATCATAAAATGTGCCATTCTGAAACGAACTATCCTGTACATAGTCCAATACTTTGCATCTGACAGGTTTCAGTACTGGGTCCTTCACAAGAAGGCAGAAGAAATTTGTAACAGCCAAGGGGAACTAATCAAGAAAACTTACACAGTTCTTTGCCTGAACTCTGGAAGGAAAAAGTTGGTTAACATCTGCAAGTAGAAGTCAAAATGCTTTCAAATGCTGCCATCATTATTAATTCTATCTATGAATACCCCTGATACTTTTATATGTGTCAATTTGTTTCCATTTGATTTTTTTTGTTCCAAAATAGCAAGTGACAAATATAACTTTGATGGCACAAATGCCATCAGTCAAACAGTCATTTACAAAACTTTCAGGATCAATACATTCAGCAACATAGAAAAGCTGTCAAAATGTGTATCTAAAAGTACTAAGAAAACACTTCATATTTCTAATCATGAAATAGAAATTTTGAACTCTGTATTGGTTTTCTTTTCCTCTTTTAAGGAGACACAAAAATATTTTACACTTCTTATGATCAGGTTTACGTTTCTAAAGTTTATATTGGATTCTTTTGGGGGGAAGAATTACCACACAGACAAGGTTTGATTACGGGTCACTTAACCTTCAGCATGTCGTGGAAATCATGAAGCACTCTTGGGCTGGGATTCCCAATAACCGGAATAAAAGTATTTTCACTAAGATGTACTCTGATTCTTAGTCCCTGCTAATTTTAGTTAAGAAAAAAATTAGGCATTTAGTCAAAACACAGTTATTTAGGCTACAGTATGGGACAGTGCAGAGGTGGACTGATTTAAGAGTCCACCTGAAAACAGCTTCTTAAGGCTGGGATGAATCACTCCCATATTAGACACTTGACTTAGACATCCTAGACACCCCAGAGAATCTTTTTCTGTGCTCATGAGCCTAAAATTTGCTTGGTCAGCACTCTCAGCTGTGCAGATAATAGGAGTTAAGAGTACTCAGCTCTACCCAGGAGCAGCTCAGTTCCTCTGAGACTAAAGTTTTAAGGAAGAAAATTCTCTTTTAGTAATAATCTGGCAACAGTTTATTGAAAAGTGGAAACACTGGGAGACAGGTGTTTCTATCCATTAGTATCACTGATCAAAGATTTATAAAAGTCAGCATTAAGTCCTTTTGAAACCTCACTCCCAGGAGCACAGTTCAGAACAATTCCACTCCATCTTATTAGTAGGTTTCACAGTAAGACCCTTATTAGATTGCAATTGATTCTCAGTAATCTATTCATTTTTAGTCAAATTAAAGCAACCTTTATTGTAGTGCCACAGTTCATGCTGATACAATTAATGTGGTGTGTGAGCATTTCTATTATGAAAATCCTTTCTTCCCTGCCTTGATTTAGAGCTCGAGCATAAACTCACATGGCCCTGAAACTTGTCATACAAAGTCTCAGCCCAGGCAAGAATGTTACTCTTTGAACTATACAATAGTAGAAAAAGAATTTCCCTGCTTTCCCTTTGCAGTGATACAATGAGGTGAGAGAAACTGGAAATGTGCCATGGAGCTGACCGCTTGACCCATCAGATCAGCATTCTTTAATTGCAGATGACTAACTAATAAATGTGAGGACCAGGAAAACAGGCAATGTGTTTTGTCTTCGCTAGCTTGACTGTACATGGTACAAGGATGCAAACCGAAGACATGAACGCATGTAGTTCCAATTCCCCTAGTTTATCCTTAATTTCAAAGAGAACAGAAATCCTTAGTTTTCTGAACACAGAAAATAGTCACAGGGAAATGCAGGAACTGCAGACATACCCTGAGGTTGCACAGACCGTGTGCTCTCACCACACAGCCAGAAGAGTCTGCTCCAGTGGGAGCATCAACGGATAAAGCGAGAAAAGGAGCTGTGTGTGATATAAAGTCAGGCTAACACAAATAAGCTGGGAAACAGTCATGAAACTGCAGATGTCCAGATAAAGGATAGGCTAAAGCATATATTTTATTCTCCGCATCTGGTATTTATCCTGGATTCATGCTCTGGGCTGTATTTTCAACTCAGTGTTAATGGAAGTAGCACAAAACTCATTGCTTGGCAGAGGGAATGCACTACTATATCTTCTTTGTGGGCTTAGTGATGCATGCACTAATCTGTGTAGCATTGATTTACAAATGCAAGAGATATAGTGACACCCAATTCCAGGCTAAGGTAAACTTTTCTCCATTTACTTCTCAGTTTTAAAGCAAGCTGCCTGCCTTTCCTTGAGAAGCACATTCACAGTTCCCTGAGCACTGGAAGCTGTGCTAAGCCAGTGTTGCTGCTAAAAGCCCTCTATATACCAACAAAACCATCCCTTCACTTCAGCCAGAAGAAACGTTCATGTAGCTGCTCAGGGAACTGATCCCAGTTATAATTCACCTGGCAAAATAAATACACATCAGTTCCCAGACTTCGGGGGTTTTTTGCATTACCACAAGGATGACACTTGTCTAAACAGAAGGTGGTGGTTGGAATGAACACGTGGGGATAGGATTTCCTTCTCTGGAAAGACTTGGCCAACTTGAAGTGTTCTATGTTAAAGACAGTTTCCAGAACCTGCTGCTTATGCAGCTTCAACTTACCCTTTGCCAACAGAGCTCAGCAGTGCAAAATGAGACCAAGGCACTCTGGACTCCAGCAGCCACCTTTACTCATAACGTGTTTTCTCCAGCTAGTAGTTGCAGCTACTCTTTGTCCTGTGGAACCAACACAAGAAAACCTGATTTGCTTAAAAATGCTTTCCAATGGAAATTGGATATCAATGTCATAAGCAATAGGAAAAAAAAATGCAACATTCAGTGTGGTCATTTATCCTTAGATCTTTTGTTTCAACGCACGCAGTTCCCCCTCCCTACAACTTTAAACATCAATTCTTACCTCTATTTCACCTCCCATTTGCCTTAGATAGAAACTCCATATAGAATTGTATAAAAAATACTTGTTTCAGGGAAATGGAAATAATTCTGTAACAAGAAAGGGTACTAACATCACGTTAAGATGTCAAGATTGTCTCAGGAATCTCCTGGAGTTGAGAGATCCTGGTTATTCTTCTGTCCTTCATTCTTACTGCAAAATCATTTCCTGAGTACAAAAGCCAAAAGTGTCATTTAAACAGGGCAAACTAATTTAAGCATTAAACATTAGAATAGTTTGAGGAGCAAACTTCAATGTCATGGAGTATGTACAAAGGAACAGCAATTGATTTAATGTGGGAATAGTCTCCATGTTCAAAAGGAAAGCAGGGAACTTGGGTGGGTTCCCCAGTCAAACAGTAGCAGAAAAATAATATTGCAACAAATTATAATTTTCTTTTTTTCTTATTTCCTTTCTTCTTTTTTTTTTTTATTTCCCCTGGATTAATCTTTCACACATTTTCCAAACTGTCAGACATCACCTGCACAAGTATGACTTTTTCTAATAGAAAGGTTCTTCATAGAACTGTAAATACACACACTTGGAAACAGTTTAGGGTCTAATACAGAAATAATTAACGGTGATGGAAAGCTTGCTATCCATTCTAACAGAGCTGGATTGTTCTCTTAGGACTAGATCTTACACACACCTGCATCGGGTCTGTTGGCATTTATTCAAACCTGTATCTTGATTATATAAAAAAAAAAAAAAATTGTAATTAAGTAGAGATCACAACTCTTTTCAAGTTTTGGATCAGTTCCACATTTCCTGCAATTTAGCAGCTATCAGAGTACCCAAACTTGAGCTCCAGTGAGATGACTGAAGTAAATTTTTGCAAATGTTTACATAATTTCAACCGCATCAATTTATAATCCGCAAAACTGTACACACTGTGCAGTCTTGAAAGGAAAAAAACAAAGCAATATGAAGAGCCATTAGTGTTGTCATATAACCTTGAAACAGTTTAACTTTATGACTAGCTCATACTTTTTTTTCAGTCATAACAGCTCGGATAAAGTATTTGAAGCTGATGTTCTGGTTTTACCCATCATCTCATTTCTCATCAATTGGAAACTATTATTAGTTTCATCAACTATTATTAGCTTTCATCAGCTTCTATTCAGATTTAAGTAGTTACCAGAGAAAGAACACTATGCGATTTCCGTGTTTTAAAGTAAAATCTAGTGGGGTTTTTTTCAATACACGGTTCATCAATTGAGAGCTTCTAGTCAATGTTTCATGGACATAACCCTGGTTGCTCCCAGCACCTGAACATGCCCCTTGTAGCTGCAGAATCTGAACTGTCTGTAGAAACTGAGAGTTAGAAGTGTTAGATTTCCAGTTACTTGTAGAAATTAGTACTAAGCATGCAACGTGGACTTTTGGGAGCATCTCATTTCAACTGATCTTTGTTTAACCTTGTCTGTGATGGTTCTGAAGAACCATATGTATCCAAGGGCAGGCTTTCACTCACCACTCTCTCCCTCTCATTAAGATTCGGATGTAGGCACAGATTAGGAGATAAATGACTGATGAGAACACATGTTGCCATATGCTAAACGAGAATAGAGTTGTCCCTAATTCCAGCACCAGTGTTACACTCTGACACCAGCTCTGTCATTCTGCTACATGGCACCAGATGTTCTGAGCCTCAGAGGATGGCCTCCCAGTGAGGGAGAAAGCAATGACACAGAAGCTGACTAAACTCTTAACTGGTAATTCCTAAATTTACACATATACAGAGATCATAGAACACACAGGGCAAACACAGCTCCAAAAAAGCCTCTTGACACCTACACCAACAGTATTTTATTGTTAGTTTTTCAGATGCAAAAATCCTAATTCTAATTCAGAAAAGTTGTAAAGCTTCAAGAAAACCAAAACTAATCTAAACTTATCAATAAGTCTTGAGTTTTTCTATTTAAAAAAAAAAAAAAACAAAAACAAAAACAAAAACCAAAACCAAAAAAACAAATCAAAATAAACCCCCCGTTTTTTAAACACACCTCCCCAGTCTTTTGGAATAAAACTAACCTGAAACAAATCATGCAGCTGGAGACAACTCAGAGAAAAGTTAAGGAAAAAGGGGCAAAAAAGTTTCCTTCTGATGTAAAAGGCAGATATATCCTCCTACTTTATCCTCTTTTCATCATCTTGCTGTCTTCACACATAATAGCTAATCTGACTGGTTTATGTTTAAACTGTTTAAGATAATTAAGAACAAACATAATGCCTAAAGTTCAAACACAAATACCACATCCAAGTGAGAATATCTCAAGATATGGGCAAATATTTTTCCTGTCAGCATTAAGTAAATGTTTACATAAGCTATTGAACAGATATAATTTCATAGTTTCCAAGTCTGAGCATCTAACCTGTTCTCCAGAAGAAGAATGTGGATCTTTTCCTCCGTTCAAGGAGAGCAACTGCTCTCAACATCTGAAAATCAATCACAGAATATGCCAGGCTGCAGATGGATGAGTCTCAGTCTGAACAGACAAGTACACAAGTTTTGGCATTTGTGCTTAACTTCCTTCTGTCGTAAGGGATCTTTATTATTTTATTTCTTTGTCATAGGAGCTCATATTGTGCAAACAAGTCTAATATGCCTACAGCAGTACCCTGGGTCTACTGAGCTGAGTCTTATTTCTCATCTCTAAACAGAAAACCTGTTCACAGGGGTGCTCTAGAATTAATTGCTAGTTGCTTGTGGTATGCTCTCCCTGGATGTTGTACAAAATGCCAACATTTAATATTTCATTAGACACTGATCCTTTTGTTCACATTTGGAAGGTAATGAAGACCTTGTGCAATGTATTACTTTATTCCAACCTCATCATATACACATAAAAGCTTTTATTATTGTGCTTCCCCCTTTTATGTCCTTCACTTATATTTACTATAAATAAAAAAGAACATATGAACAATTTTACTATCCCTGTGTCACAGAAAAATCATCAATGATTTCAGAATAGTGGTCTTACAGGGATGAAGTTCATTTGAAACAACTGAATAGCTGCTGAATCTCAAGCTAAAGATATGTCCAGCTTGCTGCTTAGAACACAGTGAGCAAATGAAAGCCTGCATTTTAAAGTTGTTTAGTCTGATAAGGGTTTGTGCCATATGATTGCAGTCAAAGCTGGACTGTGAGAATAATGCTTTAGGTAGGTCTTTTTGGTCTTGAAGAGGATCTAAATCCACTGGGACAACCTGGGACCCGGTTTCTAGGATTACAAGCAAAAAACTTTTTTCTCTTCAGCCCCTTTTTTTTGTTTCTGGTAAACAAAATTTTTAAAAAGCCTATGTATCTCATGTATTGCACCAAAAACACGAAAGCAAAATTAAACTAGAAAATACCGAAAAGTTACCTTTTACAAATATAGGAAAGTGAAGTTGTCCTGAGCTGAAGATATGAGGTGAGCAGAGCCTAAACCCAGCAGCAGGTGCGCACCAGCTGTTTGTGCATTTTAATTCACTTTGAAGGCTAAAAGAAATGACAGAAGAATTCACCTCTCTTGTGCAACCTGTGTGCTCAGTATTTCATCCTTTCTTCCCAGAAATTACTTTCACCTACTCAGGGAATCCCAATAAGTGAACCATTAGTCAGTGGCATAGCAATGCTGGACGCTACATGACGATGGGAAAGGAATTCATGCCATGGTTTATTTGGGATCCTCTGAGACATCTTTTTTTAAAAACTCAGCTGGTAAGAATGGAGCCACAAACACAACCATTCACACTCAATTCCTTTGCTAACATGTCTAAAACCAATGTAAACCATATACACCACCCCAAAGCCAACACAGCGGGGAAAGATCCTTCTGCCAGAATCTGACTGACCTACCTGGCTTAGAAACCTCCCCAGCATTCAGCTGCAAAAGGCTTCAGCATCCTTCTCTTTAAAGAGATGCTTCTGTGTCTTTATTAACTGCTGTTGTTGTTATTAATAACTTCTTATACAGAGAACTGGATTGTGAATATTACACAGGACTTGAACATCAATGCTCTGCTGTTACACATCAGTGACATTCTCCTGTCTCGTAGTCTGGTTGTTGCCTTAGTGGTTAAATATATTGTGCTTTCATAGAAATAGTAGAACACAAATCTAAACTCATGTTGCTTTATCCACAGTAGGAATTTTACCACAGGAGCTCAGGTTATTTTGGGAATACCAGAACAAGCAAGGTCTGCAATATCCTCTTCAAAGATGACAATCTTTGTGCTACAAAGAATGAAATTTCCTCTATTAATTACACTTTTCTGCAGCTCTGCATCCTCAGATCCAGTCCTGCAGCCTCAAAGGTATTTCATTATCTCTTCAGCCAAGAAAGGTTCAGTATCCATTACCCAGCTCCCCGCTGACAAAAGATCTTCCACTAATTACAAAGAGACTTTCCATGAGTAAAGCTTACTGCAAAGTTTAAGTTGTTGCTACTGACTGTCACAGTGACTCTTATTTTCTGTGATGGTTCTCTTACCACTCCACACACCTTCCTAACACACTCCAGTGATGCTCTGCAAAAGTGCAGCTGGTGGTGGTTACACATCTCAGAGTTAAGGGCTCAGTTACCTTCAGTGTCCGTATGGTTAAAGGGAGTGTAAATCTGAGTTTCAAATCATGCAGTTATCTGCAGGTTCACTGTGGTTATATTCCAAGCTTTGAGAAACTAAGTTATAGTTGCTTCACTCCAACTAACAGAAAAGATGCACTCTGACACCTAATTTTCTCTCTGGAGAGAGATCTCAAGCTACAGCCAGATGGCTCCGAGGCTCCTGCTAGGGCTGAACCATGCTGGCCAATTTATAAGAATTGGAGATCATATTATTACACATTTCACAGTCTCCGGTGTTGGAATTTTATATGAAAAATATAACTGAATCAGCTAGTGACAGCATCTTTTTATATTTTATTGCATTGTGGTTCTAAAAACGTTAGAAGATATTGCACTCAATTACTCAAAAGTGAGAAAATTCCAGTATGAACACTTTCATACACAAACAGAAAGTGTTTAAAGTAACAAAGGGGTATTAATGTGTAGGAAATCTGAGTTCACTACACTTTGTAAGCTGCCGTGGAAGAGGAGCTCTTTTTTTTTTTTTCTCCCCTGCTTCTAGTGATGAACATGATTATTTTACTGAGAATAGGGGAGAAAATGGAAACTAAGCAAACAACTGCAGTTTCAGAAATTCTGCTTCATAAATTATGCTGATAAGGAAAATGTAGTTTGCTGATTTTACAGTGCTTGCGTTTCAAATTGAATTGAAATAAGTAAAAGGGCTTTATGTGCATTGCAGAGCACTTTCATGAGGCTTTTTCCTGCCTCTCATGATGCAGTTATCTTTTAATGAACTAGGTGTTTTCACTAATGTGATGCATTTTATCTAAAAGATCTTACACTGCACAAGAATAGGAAATTCATAATTGAGCATCATGGTTCTTTTAGTAATTTATCCTCACAGTGAGATCTGAAAAAGAAAATTACTTTAAAAGCTTCTAGATTTTATCTCCTTTAAAATTTTCCTTCTCTATAACACCTCCCAAGATGTCCAAGTTTATTATAAATCACAAATGCACACACAAAAGATTCTGCCTGAACTCAGCATGCCTTAGATCCTTTTCACTGGGGAGCACAATGAGAAAAGCTGACCAGGAGAGATGCCACTGTGAATTCACTCCAATCTGCCTTTTTTTTCCTGAAAAATTACCATAAACATCCTACTTCTTAATTTAAATCTGAGTTGCTTGCTACTCCCCATGAAAAAGTTACTACTTACACTGGGAACATGCATCATGCTGTTAATGTCTTTGAGGTCATCATTTTACCTTCCGGTGACAAAACACTGATCCATTTTTAAGGACAGATGTACATTCTTCAAAGTGGGTCTAAGAATCTGAGACTAAACCAAAGCAAAATTTTCAGGGTGTCATTTTATTAACCATTCAGATGTGAACACTGCGTCCTGGTGCTTTCACGCACCCGAGCCTCTGGTCGTTATTTAACCAACAAATCACTCATTTTGGCTTGCACACACGGATTATTCTTTCTGCCTAAATGTGTGCACTTAACCTCCATTCATTTGCCTGGTTTCCCCATGGATGAGTAAGCTGCAGGACACCACTTATTTCACAGATGACATTCCACCCTTTGCTCCTGTATCAGCAGAACTTCTCTGCCCTGTGAGACACTGCCATACATATGCATTATATGCCAAAAATGGCCTCCCTGTCACACAATGGCTCTTCTGCAGAAAACCACTTGAGGTAATTCAGTGTTACTATACTAGTTTCAGAATTTCCTAGTGGGAACTTGGAAATAGGAAAACACCAACAGTACTACAAAATTCCTTACAGTAATATTCTCTGCCTCTTAAAAATTTCAAGTGTTAGGCTCTCTGTAGTTTTAAAAATTTACAGCACTGTGATTTACAACCTAGTAGTATATTTTCAACATCAAAGGGAAAGCTCTCAAATCCAAAAAAGTATGAGTTGCTGATGATTAAACTTAAATGAATATATTTTAAACTTCAAATTATATTAACAAATTAGAAAATAAATGCCTGCATATGAGATACTCCAATGACAATCCCCAGAGTAATACTGACATGAATTTAAGAAAATAGTGATTTGACTTTCACATTTCATAATGTTTTGTTAAGATTTCAAAAAATTGTTTCTTGTCAAGGTCACAGTTTGAAATCTTGAAGACTTCTAATACTTCTCTTATTTCAGATAGAAAACACTAACCGGAACATGGGAAGTCCAATGCTGTGTTGCTTGGTATTTCTACCAACATTGAGCCTCACTGACTTTGCATATTCTGAGAGTTTCTGAGTCTTTTCTTAAAGTCTGACTCAAAGACCTCTGAAAGTCCACCTAAGAGAAGGATATTTATTGATTCAGCCAAAGGTTATTGGATGCTAAGAAATTAAACATACTTTTTTGTGTACATTTCTCAAACATAATATCTTTTGGATGTCTGTAAGAGAAAATACCATTCAAATGTAAAGTTATAACAAGGAACTGAAGTTATAATAAGAAATAATATAAGTTAATACTGTCCTGAATAAAGACTCATGAGACACACGTCTCACTTCCATTACAGTTTACCATCATTATTAATTTTATTTAAGGCTCAACTTGATGAATTCAATCCCCATTCTAATTCTAAATTTTTTTTCTTATGTTAAAGAAAAATCTGCAGAATATCCTCATTCACTGTGATCCAGAAATGATCTTCCCTTCAAATATATTGAATTTGCTCAATTTTCCAGTCACTTAAAATTACAGAGTAGCTATAACAGAGATGATGGTGAAAAACAGCTGCTAAAAGCTACTGGTGTTGTGACTGCTGCCCATACAGAGCCTTGAAGCCAAATGGACGATGTATCAGCACTGATGCCAAGTTTTAGACAGAGATGGAGATTTGACTCATGGATACACTCCTAAGGGAAGAATAAATACCAAATTGGACATCACAGCCCTTGCTGCTGTAGCAACGCCCAGTTGGATGCCGCAGGAAATGTCAGTGGGGTAGATCGTTGCCTGAGATTCTGTGAGTGGGAAGAAGCTCAGGCTTCTTTCTTGGGACAGGAAAAAAGTGGGGGAGTATCAGCTTACAGGCATGTTTTGACTTCCTTCCCAGCGTCAGAGGGGCTTTATGTAGGTGCTCTGCATCAGGGAATCAGAAGGCAGGGACAGCTGCTTTCGCTGCAGATTTTGTTGACTTATAGTCAGGTTGATGAGAAATCAGCTGAGACAAGTGGGACCTCTGGCATTACTAACCTGTCATTAATTCAGAGAACCGTTTTCAACCCAGAGGAAGAGTGAGTGACAGAGAGATGTGCACCAAGATACGAAAGCATTTACAGTAACACAGAAGTATTTACATCAGAGACAACTCTGTGACAAATGATTATTCAGATTTACCCAAATGGACACAGATAATATCTCTGTACCATTTCTCTCCATCATACACGGAACATTTATTTATTCATTCTAATTAAACCTGTTTTCGAAACTCATTCAGGTCTGGTCAAAGCAATGCAAGAAACAGACATATGAGATTTCCTAAGGAAAGACTTTAAAACACATCCTCAGCATGGGAAGTGGTCAAGCAGCATAAGGAAGTTGAGATACTCAACAATGAAGTAAGTCCTAGTTCCAGCTAGGTTACACTAGCTTGTTCTGGCTATCTGAAGAAAGAAACACAGAAAGTTCCTTTATTTTGGAGCAGTATCTTTACTGAGTTATATTGAAACAGATGTCCATGGCTCCAGTGAGACTAATACGGCTCATTTTGCTTAACCCCTTAGATATGCATGTAAATGACTTTGACTTGATGTGGAAATAAATAAGTTGGTTTTAACGAGCTCTAGATTACTAACTGCAATTTGCATTGTTCTTTTTCGTAGACTGAGCACAGTAGAGTAAATTTTAATTGTGATGCTTAGGGATTTTCATTAGCAGTGAAACCCCTTGTGAGCTGAAACGAGAGTGTCCCCTGGAGAACGCAGAAGCAAGCAGAGAGAATATGTAATGAACTCAGCTCAACAAATGAAGGTCAGAGCCAACATTCATGCAGAAAAGAGGTCACCTTAGGAAGCTGCATCATTAAATACGACCTGGAATATAAACACCTTGACAAGTAGCAGGAGGAAATCGCTACTTATTCCAGGTATAATCAAATGATAAAATGTAGGTGAATTTGCAGTGGATTTGCAAGCCAAGATACATCTTAAGGAACAGGAATTTACAGATTTGCAAAACAGAATATGACTTTATTGGCCATATTCTTGGCTCATCTGGCTGCCAAGTACCAATTCATATTGGTTCAAACTGACACAAACAATTTTTGAGAAATACAGAAATGTAAATGATTTTGTCTCACCAGTCAAATGGAACTCAGCAGAGCTACTGCTACAGACTTTATAGAAGGGAGAATTTTAGCTTTATGTTGCAACAGAGCAAGAAACAGAGAGAGATGTAAAACTTAAGTAAAGTTCTTTTTGGGAATGAACTAAAAAAAAAAAAAAAAAAAAAAAAAGGGGAGAAAAACCTCTTGAGAATAGTCATTGATGACTACTTGAATTTTGTTCTTTTTCAACCTGTACATCTTCTCAAACAGCTTTGTCTTCACAGTTGAATGTCCCAGAGGGGTTTTAATTTCCAGTCTGCGGACTGAGTAGCCTGATGAAAGGAACTTTCAACTGGCCTTTCAATCAGTTTTTAATAGTGTTTTCCTCACTTTTTGTTTCTCAAAGCAATTTACATAGTATAGCACTTGCACCTACTGAGCAGAGATTTATTACAATTGTCATTCACAGTCAAGATTACAGCACTGCTTTGCAGTACTGCAAAAAACACAATGGTTAAGCTTCCAGATTTAATTCTGGTGCCACTGAGATCTATTTTTTTTTTCTTTTCCCCAGAGTGCACGGATACATAAAGCAGAAATAAGTGTCGAAAGTAAAGATGGGATTTGGGAATTCAGTTACATGGAACAACTCGATTATCCTCAGCTTTTCCTGTATTCACCCACATATGTATCAAAAGTAACTCGACTGGCACCAGGAGAGTTACTCTGCCTTTAGGGTGGAGAAAGCAAAGAGAACACGGTTCACTACTCACTCAACAGCTATGACTGATGGGGAGATGTCACGCCTAACAATCACAGCACACGGCTTTGGACTGGTGTGCAACCAAAACCCTTTGCAAAACAAGAGGAATGCCAAGATGGAAAATAGTTCTTCCTCGATGACAAGCGTTACAGACTTCACTGCTATGTTAATAGACTGATGAACACGTTTTGCATGTTTCAAACTACTTAGAAAACCAAGAAGTAAAGTCCTCGCTACCACGTTTACAAGTTTTCCCCCAAAAAATTAAACTACATGATCCTTTCATATAACCCTGATTATATTCTCTGGGCACACCAAGCAGATGATCTCTGCCCCTCCTTCCAGCTGAGTACAGCAACAGGTTTGTAGCAAGACTCTGAAACTCAGTTTATCTCCTTCTTCCCAGCTGAGCTTATTATCTTGGACTGAGTGCCTCATTAACCCTGACAATATGGCTCCTAGTTGGTTCAGAGGTCACACAGCACCTCAGAGGTGCCTGCAAAAGACTGGTGAAACTGCACTACATGGGCTTAAAACCAAACCAGCACAGAGATTTTAGCGAGATTTGGGGCACATATAGGACTTCATACTTTTAAACTAATTCAGTACAGCCAGATTCTACATTTTAAAAGGTGTTCCATAATCCTATAATGATCCTTAAAAAACAAGTCTGCTGAAATGCATGAGCTGATACATTTTTAAACATCAACTGTTTACCAAGTCTACTCATGTCCTAACTAAATGGCTTCTGGGGTTTGCATTCAGAGAAGTGGGAAAAAAGAACTGATTGGGCTAGAAACAAAATTTCTAGTGGCAAATCAATGCAAAATGGATGGAATTATGAACTGAATAGCAGGGAGAGGGAAGAAGTGGAAACCTTTGTGAATGGATCTGGGGAGGAGACCATGACAAATGTACCAGATTGTTACAGAGGGACAGTAGAGTAGGATAGTACATCACCTTCTGTAAAGTGGTGGGATAAAGTGGTGTAAAGTGGTGCTTGGGTGGGATAAAAAGAATGGTTTCTTGACCTTTTAACAAGGATGTTGTTAATCTCATACATATAACTTGCATCTTGCTTCAGAAATCAGGTGTGTTCTGAATCAAAGGGACACACATCATGACATGATGGTAGCTCTAAAGTGTTCAAGATCTCTGTACAAGCCAGATGTAAAGCCCTGGCAGGAGACAAAAGAAAAATCACAGCTAGGAATGATTTGATGGAAGACATAATCGTGTAAAGAAGCTCTGGAAAAGACTGGGAGACTTATTTTTGTGTGTTTCAACAGAATAGTTATTCGGTTCATAAATTGTGTCCCATTTCTCTCATTTCCCTCTTTCTCTGTATTTCTAGCATTTCTGTCTCTTTGCCAAGCATACTTATTCAACTAAAGAAGTATTGTTCCGGATCTAGAAAGTTCACAGCACTTCACAGATATATCAACAAGCACTGTCCATGGTGCTGCCTTTCAGAGGAGAAAATCTTTAAACTAGATGGAAGTAGACATGTCTGCTTCTAAAATTCAGAATCTTACAGGAGACCTGGAAACAAGATGGTATGAAGAAAAGTCCAAATCCTCTCTATGAGTAGCTGTTAAGGATTAATGTGGACTGTTATTAATGGAGGGAACATTTCTTTCACAAGGGCACTATGACAAAATATCTCTGCAAAACCTCAGTGGTTCTGAGACCATCCAGCTCTCTGCAAATGGGCAGAGCTGCATTTTTTTGCAGCTTTTTTTGTCTCCTGTAGCTGACAGATATTTGACAGAGTTAATGATCACAGTGGGTATCGAAAGCCATCAGCCACTAATAACCTTCGGTGTTAAAGAGAAGCAGGGTGGTCTCTCTCTTCTCCTTGACATAACAAGAAAAATGTTTCCACTTCAGGAACGAACAGTAATTGACACTGTTATTCTGATAGTGCCATACACACTCAACGATAATTCACAGGTGCAAAAGCAGGCAAGTTTCTCAATATAAATTAATGTCTAGGCTCTGAAAAACACAGGGTTTTTTACTAAAACAAATGTCTTCAGTCCCATATAAAATTCCAACACCTTTCCCTTTTGCTTTATGTTAAAAAGCAAGAACTGAACCCTGTAAACAAGACTGTTCAAGTAAAGGAAACACATAATTAGGTCTTAATTTTAAAGGAAGGAACTGATAATTGTGTGATTACCCTTCAGCTATGGGAACATCTTGCTCCAGTAAAGGTCCTATTGAATTACATAAGGTCATTTGTGGAACAAGATAATATTCTATACAAATATTAGTTGAGAGTCTTCCACACTAAACTAAATTATTTCATCAGTCCTACAGAACATGCACTTGATCTGAAGTATCAAGACCATCAGATTTTTCTGTTAAACACTGTCAACTTGATGCCAGGAGTACTGTCAAATTAAAACTGATACCCTCTTATAAGGCAAATTCTTTTATGCATGTTTATTTTATGTACTAAAACTTGAAGTTGCAGCTTTTCAAAAATCTAATTCTATTCTCATTTTCTAGATATTTGCCCATTCAAGTTATTTTTGCCTTCTGCTTCTTACTTGGCAATGGAAAAAAACTCTCAGTGACTTTCAACACATATGTATTGGGATCTCAGGGCATTAGTCACCATGAAATATTGCAATGTCCAGACTGCAAAGAACAATACAGCATGTTAAATTCCAAAGCATCAACACCTTTCTTTAGAATTGTAAAAGGCCACAAAAAACAGTTGAATTAATTTTATGGCTCACTAAAACACTATTTTTACAAAAATCTGTATCTACAGACTAAACCAAAAAATCATTGTTTCTACCTTTAAAATTGAACAACATTTCTAGATCCATTTGAGCAGATCTAAAATAATAAATCTGAAAGGGTAAATGAACAAACAAACAAACCACCTAAAAACCTGAAATATGTCATGCAGCCTGGGACAAGATCAGAATGAATACACGGAGACATCTTTACTGATATGTCATATACACATTTCCAACATAACCAGTAGCAATTAAATATCTGGCTGTATTTCCCTCTGTTTCACCTGATAAAGACTGTCTGTTAAATGAACTGGAAGACTGAAACATTATAATCTTTCAAAGTTATTTTGAAATATATGTATACATAAGAGCCTGGAATTTAAACACTCAGAGCAATGAAAGTGCAGTAGAAGCTGTGCAGCTGTGCTCATTTTTGTTACTCAAAATACGGCCTTAATGTCCCCTATGTGATAATTTGGTGTGTGCAACTGTTTTATTTTTCATCCCTTCAAGGCAAAGTTCAACAATTAGAAGTCTACCTTGAAGGCAGTTTCAGGAGAAGGACAACAAATTTCCTATGTGTAGCTCGAAAACTGCAAACGAGTTACCTTTCCTCACCTGCCTGCAAAAAAAGCATCCTTCAGTCCACACTTTTACGTTGACTGAATCACCGGAAGCAGCCCAGTGATCAGATTAGACACAAGTTAATTCCTGACTAAATTGCCTCATGGTATATCACAAGCCATCACACGTCTCGCAGAGCGCTGCCTGCATTATGCGCACTGACATTACTGGGCGACACGTCATGTTCAGCAAGCGCCCTCTCCTTAATTGCCTGTCATTATAAAACACCCCTGGTTTAAATAACAACAAATGCCAGCAACTTTCTTCTCACGAACTGAGTTTTTACAGTTCCACGTTGGGTTTTAGAGAAAAGGAAGGAGAACAGGTCAGCGCCTAGAAAGGAATGCTATCAAACCGCTACGCCAAGCAGAGGAGAAATGGTCACATCTCCCACAGTTGTCCAGCCTCCAGCAACGTTATCATCCTTGGAATCTCCTCCAGCAGGACAGTTAAAAATACGGGCTTTTAGTAAAGCTGCTGTTAAGAAAGATTTGCTGGTGAAAGACCTTGGTATGTTCCTGCACATCTCTGAGGGGGCTGCCCCTCTGCAAATCCCAGTGAGAAGGAGGTGACCTAGGCACAGCAATGGTCTTTCAAGTTAAATTGCAAAGGATTTCAGAGCAGGGTTAGACCCAGATGGTTTTGTAACTTCAGGGGTTCCTCAGGCAGCGTCTAGAGGAAGGAACTACTGCGAGGCTATGCCTGATCCCTACCTGTTTGAGCAAATGCATGTCAGTGTGCCTCTCTCTGCCTCCTGTGTTACTGAGTACACACGCTCACCCTCTCTAGCTGTGGGATCTCAGTCAGACTCCCGGGAAAACTGAACAAAGTCAGGTCTCTCTTACACACACGGGTGTTTGGACATGGTTTGCCATGTTTCCATTTCTGGGACTAGACAAGTAGTTGGCCTGAAGTGTGATTAGGTTAATCCTAACGTGGATGGTAAAATGAAACTAAAGATATAAATTAGATTCAGAGCCTTTTTTGGCAAAATCTGCTAACACACCACCACCCCCCATAATTAGAGACTACAGTGATTAAGGGTATTTTCATGGATATTTTCATTTCACTGTCTCCAGGCTACCTGTGTCACAGTCTCATCTTTAATTTAATTTTTTTACGTACATCATGAGAAATAAGACTGTCTTCCTGTCTCGAACCTCAAAACTCCAAATCCCTCCCATGGAGTAAAAGAGGTGAACACACCTATCTGTGCAGAGATCAAAAGGCAGAGAAACAGTTGTTTTCCTTCCTGCAGAGACGTTTTATAGGATCAGCTATAGGAGAAAGACACGGAGGCAAGACACTAATATTACAATATCTTTGGCATTAGACAACTTTTGCTCTCACCACCAAATTTACAAACAGCATTAAAATCAATCATGTCCAGTCTACAAGAAAAGCTACTGGGCACTTATATACTGCTACAACTGCAGAGTCCTCATACAGCATTTCAGCCTGGAAGACTACAGTTCAAATCTGGCACAAGTTCCCCTAGAAAAGAATTTCATACCATCATCCTTCTCTGTAAGGCTGTTTATTTCCCCTGTTGAAAGCATCAAACAGCTTGCTGCAATTGGCAACCACAGCTAAAAAAAGAGGACAAAGCATTACATTACAGTGGCATTAAAAACATCCAAGTACAAAATCTTCTACGAATGGGGCTGGCAGGGGAAGTGCAGGGGGTTGGCTGTTTGAAAAACAGCAGCTGTACAGCCAATATGTCCCAGTCTTGTCTGTGGCCTCTCCAAAACTTTAGCCAAAATGTATTCAAAGTTAACTATGAAACAAGTGCTTCCCCTTTTTCGTTTAACCTTTCTGGCCTAATTCTATTTTTCCAGTGTTTTTCAGGACTCCTTATCACCTCTAGCACACCTGCTAGGAACATTTTACGGACCAGATTTTTAAGTACATTTAAAAATCCAACGGGGCATACCAAGAACAAATCCAAAGGCACTGACCCAATTGGAAGTTTCTGATAATCTAGAAAATTTTAACTGAAGAAAGCAGGAATTACAGGATCCTACACTGGACACATGTCCCACAGAGCTCATATAAGAAAAAAAGTAATCTCTTTTTCTCACCGTGGAGACTGAGATGGATTTTTTTCTAAGAGGTAAAGCCTCACTTGGTTTGTTATTCCAGTCAGTCTTTGACAATATGAAGTTAAAACAAGAGATCTGGAAAATCCCAGCTCCCTTGTCACTTAAACGGGAAGAATCTCTTGCTCACATATAAACTGAAGTCTCTGACTGAAAACCAAACAAGCCTTTTTTTTGTTTGTTTCGTTTCTATTTTAGACGACTTAGGATTTTTGGATGGCCATTTACCTGGAGTGATATCTGTCACGAGCAGACTGACTCAGTGGGGATTTAACATAAGCCAGGTTCATTTTCTACCAGTATCAGCTTTGGTACTTCTGATAAGCTTCCATAACAATGGAACAATTACATGACTTGACAATAAATAATGCTTTAGTCAATTGCACCTTATTTTAAAAAGGATTCATGGCAATTCAATGAATGAAAGTAATTTGGCTTTTTCTCTCTTTCAGTAATTATTCTGACATATTCCTTGTAGCTGAGTCAAAACATTTCACAGGTCAAGGAGACTAGATGAGATTTCTTGGGTCAGCTATTTTCTTTTGGACTTAATAATTTAACAAAGCCCAGATCACATATTTTTCACAACCATTCGTAGATGGAAAATATACCTGGATATCTGATTTCCCAACAGGGGAAGGTGGGAAAGAAGCAACCGGTCATCAGAAAGAATTTGGGGAGTCTATATAACCTTTTATATCACTGTGCACATAAGTAACAGCTAAAGGAAGGCTATAATTAGATTAGGGTAATTTTTAAATGATCCAGGCTTTGCATGAAAAGCTGAAAGCTGTATAGTGGGACATTTTTACTGCCAATATAACCTGACACTTTGCCCCAGCAGCAGAGGATTTACACATCTTGTTTGATTTTGTGCATTTTTCAGCAGATGCAGGCATCAATATTTAACTCTGAGGGCCTCTAATTTTATTACCTGGGAAGCAGTTAAATGCTGATAATATGTTAACCTCTACCAAGAGCCAGATACTCAGGAAATATCACATTTTACTTATTACTCAATTCGTAAATAATAAACTCTGTGCTTTTTCAACATCCAAGAAAGCCTGTTCAGTTGCTGTGTTCTCTATTTTCTATGCAATCAAAGCAGATCATGAAAGATGTTCCAGGCAGTACAGAGTTCCTATCTCTTACTAAAAATTATGCATTAGACTTTTAAAAGATACAAAGGGCTACAAAGGAAAACGGTAAATCAACATGTGAAAAACTGCACACTAGTGCTTTTTGAGTTCTTTATTTCAAAAATTGTATTTTTGAACTAAAACAGACTATAGTATCATGAGAGTCTTGCAATGCTTTAAGCTTAATATCCCCTCTAATGTAACTTAAGATTATAGAATAGACGCCAAACAACTTATGACTGGACAACCAGAATCAGAGGTCTCAAATTCTGTCCCTGGTTTTGTTCCTGATTTGTTGGTTTAAGACAGAAAAATCACTTATGTGCCTGAAAAAAAGGAAAATATATAAATTCAATAGCAAAAAGTTTGGAAAACTTACTACCCATTAATTTAAACACTTGTACTAGGGAGCTACTAAATCATCGTGCGGGGGCAAGGGAAGGTTGGTAATGGACCAATATGGGAACATAACCCTGTTTATTGTGGAACACTGGCAAACAGATATTTCTGTTATATCCAGCCAAAAAGGTAAGGTTTTGGTGAACACATTTCAGCCCTCCTGAGGAGTTCCAAACTGTTCTCTTTGCCTGCCTGCTAGCTGTTATTCACTCTGAGTTGTGATCTAAGCCAAGCAACTCCCCTTTTTTTTTCTGCTGTCCAAACAAATGCCTGAAACATCCTGGGCAGGAAAACCGAGCACACTAAATAACAAATACTGAACAGCAGATGTGAGTGTTAGAGCATGACTACCTTTGTTCAAATTCAAATTCAGGTATTCATCTGGCACTCAGATGTTCTCCAAAAATAGTGCATCGTGTGAGCATTCATACTTGGCAAGCAAGGCATTTCATGAGAGTTGAATGCAAGCAATTTCAGGGGATTCACACTGATGTTGTTACCTTTGTTTATTAGTATTTCTCTGTCTTCAGGTGTTTGGAGAGTCTTGTATGAGAAGCTGTAAATATACACAAAGTACAACACAGTTTTTTCTGGATACCTGATTTTTTTTTTTTTTTTCCAGATAAAAAAGGCAATCACACCTACAGAAACACCCAGGGAAGTGCTTTCCACGTATTTGACGTTTCTTTTTAATTTACACCTATCACAAAATACACATGCTTAAACGCAGCTTGCATGATCTCTAAATCAAAGAATTACAATAACTTCCTGCCTTAGGGGCAAGGAGTAGATAGAATTTCATAAGCATACCCTGTAAAACCCATTCCCTGAATAGAGATCCATGAGAGTGGGCTTCTGCATTCACTATCTGCAGTTTTAACTGAACTTTAATTAATAACAGGGATCTTATATATAACATGCTAGAGCTCCCAACCAAAGTCAAGAAACACTGCCAGCAAAAATACTCAGATTCTGATTTTATGCTCCTCTCCCTGTCCTTCTAATGGTTATGTCATGCATTTATTTTGGTGACAGAAAAAAAAAAAGAAGTTACTAATCCATTGGTATTATCAGAATTAGTGCTCCAAATTTAGGCATTTCTAGATGATGGAGCACCATGCAGACAAGTCGGGCTAATATCAAATCAGAACCTGAAGCTGGTTTTTCTTCACAACCCCCCTGATGTGGCAGTATCATTTTTGCTTTCAGCCTGAGCTCATTCTAAATCTGTCTGAGCATCTTTTCCCCTGCCATGTATAAATCTAAATTCTAACAACACATCCAAGTATTTACTAGGAATTACAATCCCAGCCCCTGGTTAGATATCCAAGTTCCACGACCTAAAGTCACCTTCTCAGATAACTCTGTCAATCCTGCTGTACATTAGCCACAAATGTGTATCATGCTCAACCGCATGTGATCCCAAGTCAATGGGATAGAAAATATTTTGACAGAGCAGTTTTGCGTCCACATCCTCTAACCTGTCAGAAGGAGTAAATTTCTGTCACAGCAGATCAGTGAAGTCAAAATGCATCATTCATGTGCTGCTTTAACCCTCTGTAACACAGATTATGCTACGCAGTTTATAATAAAATCTTTTTGTAACATTTCTCTTTGTTCTTTATTTATTTACTTAAGCGCTTTATGAGGTTTCTGCTTTTCCATTTTAATACAAACTGGCTGAAGAAAGCCAGCTCTCTCTCTGCTTTCTGGTAATTAGCACATGCTTGAGAGGCCACAAAACAGAGCAGAAGTGCAGGGAACATTTCTCTGGGACATCCCTTCCACCTCCTGCAACAGATGGTTGTAGTTTCCAAACTTCCAGACCTAGAACTGCACTATGAGCCCTTTATACACTTTTGGTTTTTATCACTTCAGTATTTTTGGAAATATCACCTGTTATGGCTGAAGTTTTGAAAATATGTCAGGAATAAAACTACCATGACCTCCAGGCTTTCAGTTAGCCCCCAAATAATTTATAGTTTCCCATTAAAATTTATATACTTTCTTGAACTGACACCTTTATGTAGAACTGGGAAGAGTGGTTAGTAATACTAATATTTTTTAGAAGACGCCTCACATGAAGTTCATTTTACACAGTTTCACTGTTTCACATAGATAATTCAATAGTACTGAAGCCAGGCAAATAAAGTCATCTATTTTGTTGTTATAAATTGATTGAGTAGTAGATTTATAAATAATAAAATAATCATTCCTTTTACTAAAGCATGGAATTACTGAAAATATCCAAGTTACTGAATAACACACCCAAATATATCTTCTATGTTAATGCTGATGTGAATTTTACACTGTCTTTGACCCCAGAATAATTTTTTTAATCTTTTTAAAGCTGTCTATACTGAATAATTTACTGTTACAGCAAGCCATTTAAATGTAATTTTATGACAGTATGCATGATTTCTTTTCTGCAACTGACCAAAAACACCATTAGAATTTAAGATACAAATGTAGCACAACTAACAGTTCATAGCTAATCAAATACAAATTAAGTAAATAATTACCATTTTAAAAATAGAAGAAGTATTGCTGAATATTTTTGTCACTCTATAATGGTGGTAAATATGAAATTCAGTTAAAGATGCTGCAAAGGGATCCCTGTGATAATGAATAATTGCTTTCATGAATGCCATTATTTCCCCTGGAAAGTTGCATTTCCAAAGAGCTCATCTACCTTAAAATGATACAGCAGGAGAAAGATGGGGAAGATGGGGATACCCCAAACACTGTGGGGTGGTTGGTCACTACTGCTCTCAAAACAATCATGAAGATATGATTTTTAAGGCATCAAAGCAATTAAGAAGGAAAAAAAATTAAAATGAATGAAAATTGAAAGTCATCCCACTGCTGCTGAAAATCATATCCATATTCTTCTGAGGGCATTACAAAGGTAAATGACATAAGGAAAAGATTTTGACAGACACAGGAGGACAAATAAGTGCTCAACTCCCATTAAAAGTTGTGTACTGTTTCAAATAAATCCACTAGAAAGAAATACAGAGCATTAATTTATGGTGAAGTGGGAAACAAAATGTTTTCCTCATAGCATTATGAATTGCAATGCTAAGCCAAGAAGGACAACAATTTAAATAACCCTATCTCTGAGACAGCAGAAAGAAAAATCAGTTTTTTTGCGTTGAACAAGTGAGTGATGGTAATGAGAAAGGTATTAAAATGACAGTACAGAGACATTCATTGAGATAAACCTACCCATAAGGAAGGCACCCACAACATCATGATGACGATTTTTCAGCAAGTTCATGACACACAACTATTTGACATCCTTGATGAAGAAATTCCCTAGAGCAGCACTGAGCACTTTGTCTTAATCCAACAAAGCACAGAAAGTACATGGAACAATGATTTTAAGAACATTCTTAAGGACAAGAAGGTACTGTTTGATTTGCTACACAGTGGACAATTGTGCCTGTGCAGATTCTACTAAAGGTGAACTTGGAAGGTTAATATAATTTCTATCTAACTTTTCTGCCTCACAGCAAAGTCTCTGGAATATATATCAGGGCACAACAAAAGTATCACAGGCATGTCTAAGAACTTTTCATTCAAGGTCAAAATGTTGGTTTCCTCTTGTTTATCTAAATGGCAACAACAGGATCTAAACTAAATGACCTACCTTAAGCTCCCTTCCCACCTCCTACCACAAATCTTGGGAACTGCTGCATTCCCAGAAGTGTGAAAAGTTGAGTAAATATTTAAAAAAAAACAAAACCAAAAAAAAACACACAAAAAACCCAACATTAAAACCTTTTGAGCTCTCTAGGATACAGAAAATTAATTATAATGCAGTTTCAGGCAAACATCTTGTTCATGGGAGTGTGCTTTTATTTGTAAACAGAAAGTCATTGGCCAGCGTGTCCCAGCTTACTGATTCCATTGCAAAGCTTCACGGGAGGGTGGACACAACGTGGGCTTGAAGTCAGGATTCTGTATCTGTGATGATCAGATTACATATATTTATATGTATATATACACTTATAACTAAAATGCAAGGTCTGGGACAGTTTACCAAACTCTGGATTTTTTGGGGGGATAGGAGGACAAAGAAAAAAAAGGCAACAAAAATATGGATTAAAATTTGAAATGCCTTTTTATTTCACTACTTTTTTTTTTTTTACTTCAGAGATGCAGTAAAACCTGTTCTCAGCTAACTGATAGTTCTAAGGTGATTTAATATCCTCAGATGAAAGTAGCCATATAAAAAGTAAGAGACAATAGATTGGTATTTGTTATTTCCTGGCATACACACTACTTGTTCTCATTTATGTGGCAACAAACCGAAGAAATCTCAGCATGGTTTATAGGGGGGGAAGAGAGAAATCATTTCCTAAGTGCCATTTATACAGGGAAGGATGTGTTAAACCAGAAGGATTGCAGCAGTTAAGATAGGGAGAGAGTGGAAGTGTTTGAACAGCAGTTAGTAACTCTTCACAGGAAAATACTGCATTGCTTTTTCTCTGAGCATCGGGGCTGGCTCAAGCTCCCTCGGTATGATAGACAACAGTTCAGCTTAGATGCTCCGAGTGTGAAGTGCCATTGATTCCAGCCACGGGAGGGGAATGGAAAGGAAGAAAAGCCGGGAGGTGCAGGAGCAGGAGCCGGTTCTGGGGGCCCCAGTCTGCTGTCCCTGCCCTCTGGCCCTGAGTGCGGATGGTGGAGGGGGCAGCGCCACTGCCAGGGGGTGCAGAAGTACCATCACATCTCACCGTCCTCTGGGAGCTCAGCAACTGGCACCCACTGACAGCTTGTGTGACTCAGACACAGCTCCCGGTGTCGTGTCCTGCGGGACCGAGCCCTCGTTGCACTCAACTTTCAACAAACTTAAACTGCCTGGCTCTGTCCTCCTGCCACTGAAAATGTCAGCACTTCTGCTGCCTGAAGGGTGCAGGATGTTTTGGTGGAGAATGAAGGTAGCACATACGCCCTCAGTGGCACTGAGGGGATGTTTTGTCGCCCAGCTGAGGTTGGATACATCTTTTATCGCCATGTCCTGAATTGAAATCACAGGCACTGCACCCGGTGGAGCCACAGGAACAACAGAAATAATGACAAGGCAGTGGGATCACTGGTGACCTGGCAGTGCTGCTGTTCTCTCTCATCAGTGAAAATCAGAGCTGAATTGGCACTATAAAACCACAGGGCAAATGAGCACACAGCTAGTGTTGGCCAAAATGTTTACTACCCCTGTTTCTGCAACGTCATTCTAAGAATTTCTACATAACTATGCAAGCAGATAGTATCAGGGTTTATTTTATATGGCCATCTGCTATGCTGAACCTTTAGCCTAGATGAGCAGACATTTCATTAATCTTAGGTATTTTTTCTTCCTCAGTCTCTCAATTTTTCATCAGTAACTTAAAAGTCTACTGGCTGATCTTAACCAAATTTGATTAAAGACAGTTATTTCAGAGAATTTAATGCAAGTTTCATGAATATCAGTGACCAGGTACAGGACAGATGCTATGGAAGAAAAGGGTCAGAGCAGACCCTGTAGCATTAGATCCTAGAGAACCCAATCAAAAGGTGTTGGATTTGAAAAGTTTCATTGCTCAAAGCACCAAATCTTCTGCAATCAATATTTTTCTTGTTACTTGTACCATGAAGCAGCAATTAAACAAATAATGATTATCAGCAGCAACTTCACACTAGTAATTCACATTTGGTCAGAAACCTTTAACTCATGTCTCTACAGACTGAGGTAGGTGAACTATTCTACTGAATAAAAATGCTCCACCTCATATTCTTCATATGGATAATTAATAAGCAAGCAGCTTACAGTGCTCAACACTAGTAATGAATGGTTTGGTCCAATAATCTGTTATAAACTAGTTAAACTGTAAAATTGAAGAGAGTCCTGTCAGAAGTTTGGAAAGCAGCTTCACAAGACCTGTCCTACTGGACTTTAAGCCTGTTACACATATGAGTTGGAAAATATAGAACTGATGACTTGATGCAGTCAACAAACTTAGTTTTTCACACTGCTTTTCTAGTTTTCATGAGAGAAAGAAAGTTCTCCCAGAGTATGATTAATGTTTTCCAAGATTTTTTTCTGGAGAAACAGCTTTGACTCTTCTTGCATCTCAAGAGCACCAGGGAAAACCTTGACTCTGTTTTCACTGGACCAGTAACAAAGAAAACCGTTCTGCCAACACATCCTCCTTTAGATGCACTTCAGTTCACAGAAAAATCTGTCTTGAGTGCTCAGTTCAACTGACAGGACAAAGATCCTTCGCTTAAAGTGATCCTTCAATAATTCTGTGTATAGAGAGACTGGTATTAGACTATGATCTCTTACTGCAGAAAATTGCCTAAGTAGCTGCATCAGTCTTTAACATTATAGCATGATTTCTTCAGAAAATTGCCTAAGTAGGTGCATCTATCTTTAGTGCAAAGCCATGCTGCACTGTGGTAAAAAAAAAAAAAAAAAAAACAAAGAAAAAAAAAGGCATGTGATAAAATGATAAAACAGTAAAACAATGCCAGGCAGACAAAGCAAAATGATCACTACTACTGACTGCCTGGGGACTGAACACTTGCTTCCATTACATTTCCCTCCTGCCATCCTGGCCTACTTATTAATTTGGTCATCTGCTATGCCCTGATCATTTCTCTGTGAGCTCTTTGAATTGGGAAATACCATTAAGAATAAGTTTGTACAATTCCACTGCATGGAAATACAGCATGAGCTTGTAGGCTGGTAAGAATTTCCCCAAAATAAATTTTAATAATAAAACCCTAATGGAAGTCCAGGTATGAGAGAAAGTGCTTAGAACTGATGCAGAATCTGAAGATTTTGCAGCATTACCTGAATCCAGGTCAATATTCAGAGGGCTAAAAAGGTCCTCTTTACTAAATAAATTGCATACTACATAACAGGAAACCAAGTGACATTTAAATCAGTTAGCTTGTAGCCAATTTACTATTTTGATAATACAGATAACATAATTGTCTATTCCTTATGACTTAGAGGAATTAAAATAATGGAATTATCCATTTACATGCATAGAGCAGATAGTCAATAGATTCATCTTTTACATAATTGTTATGCTTCAGATGCGCTTGCATCCCCAAAGATTATTTCTGATTTTATAGCCCCATTATAACACCAGACTACGTTCCACCTGAAGTCAACTGCAACAGGTTCAGTGGAAACAGAATTAAGAAATATTTACTAAATAAAAAAATTTAAAAACCCCAAACTGTGGTATCAGTCTGTTCAGCTAAAAACATCAGATCCTGAACTGGCGAAGAGTTTTTTTTGTAGATTGGGGCCAACCTCCATGGGATGTGTGAGAAGTTAGGATGTGAATCCTTCTTTCTGTATCCTCTAGGGATCATTACTCTCAAAACAAGAAAGACACTGAGGTGCTGGAGTGAGTCCAGAGAAGGGAACGGAGCTGGGTAAGGGTCTGGAGCACAAGTCTGATAAGGAGCAGCTCAGGGAGCTGGGGGTGTTTAACCTGGAGAAAAGGAGGCTCAGAAGGAAACTTATTACTCTCTACAACTTCCTGAATGGAGGTTGTAGCCAGGTGGGAGTCGGTCTCTTCTCCTAAGTAACAAGTGATAGAACAAGAGGAAATGGCCTTAAATTGTGCCAGGGAATGTTTAGATTAGATATTAAGAAAAATTCCTTAACCTAAAGGGTGGTCAAGCATTGGAACAGGCTGCCCAGGGAAGTAGTGGAGTCACCAGCCCTTAGAGACATGATTCAGTGGTGGACTTGGCAGTGTTAGGTTTATGGCTGGATGTGATCTTAAAGCTCTTTTCCAACGTAAATGATCCATGATTCTACTATAATCTCCTTAAGACAATGGCAATGAACCAGAAACTAAGCATAAGCCCTGACAGTGATACATTAGCTTTCTATATGGTGTTGCCACAGGTCCTGAGCTATTAATTTTCCAGATATTTTTGTTAATGATGCATTGTAAAGATTGACCAGTCTTTTTTTTCCCCAGATCTTGTGCCATAATTCATCACATTAACCCTGCCATTTTGAACAAATGAAAATTCAGCATACAGGATGTTTCATGAAATTCCAAGAATATTAGGAATGGGTTTCAAATCTAAGACCTATGAAGCCACATGTGGCCATAAATACAAATCCCTAAACAGAGTCATTTCATTCCAGCAACTGGAAAGATAGATTTATGAATGTGCCAATTAAACAAACAGATTGTTTCAAGACAAGAAAGGCAGCTGCTCTGCTCAGAGTTCCTTGGGAATCATACATATTTCATCAAAGATTACTTTTATATATTCAGTCTGAATCCGTGTTCTTCTGTCCCGTGTGAAACTCCAGGACCACGCAGAACACTACAAAAATCTAAGGTTATTGCTAATATATTCCATATTAAAAATTAAACACACACAATATAGGACAACAGCATCAAACCTCCAGGATTTTTCCAAAAGATTTTGCTTTGAGAAAGCCTGTTGATTTACAGGAGCAGAAAGAGGGAGGAAGAATCATCCGCATAATGAAAAAAAGTCTTTGTTCTATTTCTGTTGACAGGAGACTGCTTCAATACAGTGCTGATTACTAGACAATAAAGGATAAAGAGGGTTTAGCTTTCACAGAGTTACACGAGGGTCAGCTGGATGCCTGTCCAGCCCCATTAGATTTCAATACCAATAAAGAGAAATCCACAGTACTGGAAGGAATTGAACTTCTCAGCAGAGGCATTTTTTGCGAATGATAATTATCCCAATCTAGTGAAGCATTCAAAACATGTTTGAGAATAAGCAGGTAAATATTCCTAGTCAAATCACAAGAACCATGCGTCAGATAAACCTGAAATCAATATGATTGTAATTTCAATGAGACCTAATGTGCTTTAGTTCTTTGCTGTTGTAGTTCCCTTCTAGGTTACAGTTTGTGTAGCCAGGCAAAATTTTCAGATTATGTGATTATTCCTTTCTATCCTGAAAAGAAACAACAGAGCAAAAATTGTACTGAGGTGCTTCTTATAAATCTAAGGCCCAAAATACTTCTATTATGCTGAAAGTCTAAGAAAAAAAATGTACTTCTATTTATATATATTGTATATGTATATATGTATTCTTATTGTTTCTTTATTTTCTTGTCTTTATTTTCTTTTTCACTTTGCAGCCTGTGCTTCTAGAGACCTTCACTGCTATTGAAGATGACCAGGAAAAACCTGCTCTGTTTTATAGATATTTAAAAGTATGAAATACGATGTTTTAACTCCATGATGAGTTGGAAATATAATAAATCAATTAATTACTTCGTAGTACAGCCTGTCCACCAATCTTTACACTTTTGTTTTCTCTCATAGGTTCTCTTAAAAAGGGTAAACCCCAAGCTCCACTGGAAGCTGTAAAACATGGTTGTATCAACTTTCAGATTAACAACATGGCAAAGAAAAAAATTACCCCCTACTATAAAGACAGTATTTATATTGACCCATGAAAAAAAAAGGGCTATGTGCTACCAAAACCATGGCCTAGTAGCAGACACCAGAACCCTGCATGGCTATATCCAAGGGTTTAAGACCTAATACTTCCCAAGTGATGAAATTGTGATACAAATTATCCATATAATATTTACTGCTTCTGTAAAACTAGAGCTTTAGGAGTCCATCCCACTCGGGAGCCAGTTTGATATGTCTGTATCATAAGGAAGAATAATGTCAGGAGGTAGAAAACTCAACTATTTCAGCATGGCATCACCTGCTTGAGATTTTCAGTGGTTACTCTCTCCTGGAGGAGACAATCCTTCCTGCCTTGAACCAGGGAGGCTGTCACATTGCCTTCCTTGGAAGGAGTATGGAACCATTGCTGAACACCAGGTATTGGACTACTGACTGCAGTGAGGACCAAGAGACATACAGCATATTCACTAGTTCTTACCAGATTTTAATCTGAAATTAAATGATTATCCTAATTATTGTCTTCTGCAGCAGGGAATTCTTAACTGCTCTAGCTGCACTGGAGAAATTTTACGGGAAATAGATACTTCTTGTAAAATGGGATTAGGATTCACAGGCCTGAGAGCTCAGACATACTGTTTTGGTTTCTATTTCCAGTCAGAATTGTTTTACAACCTTTCCCTTGTTTCCAACTCTGTTCCTTTCTTGGATGGAAGGATTCTCTCCCAGTCTGCTCCCCTCTGTAAGAGTAAGATTGAGCTCAAACACAGGAGGTTCATCAGCAGTCCACTAACCCCTCTCTGCTGTAAACCCTAAAATATCAAACTCCATGAATTGATTTTCTTTCATTCTCTGCTGCAGGCATAACTGTTAATGAAGTTGCCAGGTCTGTTGAGATTCTAAAGATTTATTTGTTGTACTGAGCATAATGTCAAGACAGAGAGTTATCGGTTGCTTTACCCTGAAAGTTTTATTCATGAAGCAGAATACTGGAACTTACAGAAGCTTAGCTCACTCAATACATCATTCCTGAAACTTAGTTAAAAGCTTAATGCAAACTTGGTTTAAAGGAAAACAATTGCCTTTAACATGCAAATACTTTATAACTAAATTGCTTTAAAACATCTAAGTGAATTATTCTGTCATATAATCACTCTTAGGAAAGCTGTGGACTGATTTCCTTCCATTAACCCTTAATCAATCCAAACCACAGCAGTCAGTATTAGAAATGTCCCTTTAAATGTCCTACTCTCTTCAGTTTGGCTCCCTATCCCCTCTCCTATTCATATTTGAGTTCTGTTGCATCAAGGCAAATGCGGGACTCAAATTTGAGATCTGGGTCATAACAATCAGATTAGAGTCAATTAATAAATTGTCTCTAATTAATAAATTAATAAATTAATTAGAGCCATTAATAAACCCTCTCAATAAATAATAAACCCTGGCAATTAATAAACCTTCTCAATATCTTTACTTGTACAATGGTAGAACTAAGATTCACTTAGCAAGAGAGGAACAGAACCATGAGAAGGTCTGGATTTAACTGGAGTTCAATGCCAGTGACTCAGGTTGGTTTTCTTGTGGCTCCCTGACCCTGGTGTGCAGGATTGCACATCCCAGAAGCTGCCAGGCTCATCCGTGAGCTACCACAAGAGAGGGATTCATCACCCCAATTTTAGGCAACAAATTTAATATGGATGCTTCTGAGAGCTGTTAGCCATCAACACACTTGCACACCTTCAACCCTGTTATCCGTAGCAAATCAGTCATGTTGTGAGTTCCACGAAATGGAAACTTGCAATTTATTTTGGGAAAGTTCAATAAATAACTGTTTCTAAAATTCAACTTAAAAAAAAACCACAAACAACTTGAACTTTAAACAATAAGAAATCAGTATGACTACCTTTTAATTGCGTGACATATGTCATAGTTTAGAAAAAAATTGCTCCACTCTGAAGTGAGCAGGAGAAAAATTATCGAGGCAGATGAGAGACCTTTTGGAAACCAAAAGCTCACACAGAATGTTTCCAAATCAGAGGCAGCACAATTCAAAATTTTGAGAAAACACAAATGAAAGTCCTGAAATGAATGCAAAACTGAGTTTCTAGATGGTTGTTTTTCTTTCTAAGATCCTGTATAGAAAGAAAACTGTTCTCTTCTACAGAGGCTGATTTCTTTACAAAGAAAAGTCAGCAATCAGACTGAGCCTAGAAAGTGAAAAAAAGCCTTAAAGTTTTAAATCCTCCTCTGGTGGCAAAGACTCCAAAACCTGAAAATAACACATTGGTTTTGACTATTTCAATGCACAGCATCAAAGTGGGAAGTAGGTAAGCACAAGTAAATTTTATTTCCTGGATCTTTTATTAAAAACATATATTTCTTGAGAAGCTGAATTTACCAATCAAAAAGGTAACAACCCGAACATCAGAAACATTTGAGATTTATTGGACCTGAACTCCAAGCTGGAACTGAAGCAAGGATGTTTACACATTCCAGCAAAAACAGGCTTCTCTATGGTGAGCCCATGTTGCTACAAATCCAGTCCCGATGCTACAACCACCTGCCCAGAACAGACACTGGATATTTGGTCTCACAGGTAACACTAGTGACACATACTAGATATCAAACAACTTCTGTCTTAAAATCAGTTTGATTTCTTCTTTTCCTCCTCAGCCCCCCAAGCCAGTCAAATGCCCCTATTTGAAAATATTTGCCTGTGAATCTTGAAACACAAAAATTAGAGCAGAACCTACAAAACACGTGAGTTTAACAGCACACACCTGCCAGAATATAAAGGCATGAAAGTCAACATTTATGACCCCACAGAAGGAAGATACCTGGCAGTGCTGTGAGGCAGGATGGCTTTTACAGGTTTGGGACTGTAGCATTACCCAGGGAAGGAGAACTAAATTCCAATAAAATCCTTTCCACCCTTCCACACTGCTGTGTGTTCTGTATGTATTTTTTTTCCTGTAGAAAATAACATCTTAGAGCGATTTTAAGAGACCTACTATTTTTTGCCTCTCTCTTGTAAAACAAAAAACTTCAGCTTTAATGAGTCACCCAGAGAAGGAAAAGATACGACAAGGAATATATTTAGGACATAGAATGACAAGAGACTGAACAAAAACACTGTGCTGCTCTCTCAGTGTTTTCTGTTTAGGTCCTACCTACCCAACCATTCCTTTGCTTAAAATAGAAGAGGACTTGATCCTACTATGACATATTCCATCCACACACCTAGTCCTACCTGATCTTACACTGGAATTCAGCAAGAATATCACCCTCTTCCAGTTCCCAATAAGTGCATTTTGCTTAGTGCTCCCCAATTCTTCTGTTGTAATTTTCACTGAAGCTCAGCATTATTTTTCCAATCCCAAATTACCAAATCATATTCATGCCTTCACTGGTTTATGAACACAGATTAAAAACCATATTCAAATTATTTTGCTTTGTTTGCAAAATAAAGTGCCTCAAAACAAAATTTTAAGACCATATTCTCCCCCCACCTTTCCAAGAAAACATTTCCCCAGGAAAAACAAAAGCCCACAAATGAAGAACAATTCAGTTTCAGCCAACTTGGGTGGTTTGGGCTTTCCTTTCCCTGTTCCTTTGTTCAGTTACTAAACTGAATATTGCAACTAAGCCTGGCCAGAGGCAAAGTGCAGTGCCCATTTGTCACCTGATTCTAAATATTATCTCAGGGATGTCACCTACAAACAAATGACACATCTTTCTCTGTAAAAGCTCCTAACTCGGTAGTCTCTAATACATGGATTTGTCACTTGACAGGAAAAGAAAAAAAATAGGGGAAAAAGAAGATATTATTTTTTCTATTAGGTGATGGTACAAGTTTCCGTAGGATGTTCTTCTCTCAGCCGAGCTCTGTGCAATGACAGAGCTGTTCTACATGTCCGAAACTGGCCTCCAACAATAACACTGAGAATTCATAGAACACCTCATATGTATCTCCTCTGGCAGTGGCTACTTTCATTAGACAACATAAGACGAACAGGACGTCAATAAAACACAGCAGAGTTCCACAAACCAAGGAGAGAATGAATGTTCTTGTTCAAGGTCACAGACCCAGTGTGAGCTGCTGTTAAATTAAAGCTACCCTGTAAGGATGCTTAAATTATCTGTGCCATGTGGATTGGGACCATTGACAGCTGATGAGAAAATTACTTCTGTACCACCTCAGGGGAATTCCCACACCTATTAGACCCTGGTGGAAATGAGATAAGTTTGCTTTAAGCTCCTTCCGGGCTGTACGCCAGAGTTTGGCAGAGTGCATAAAAGAAACAGAGCTCCCAGGCCAGCAGTCACTTAGGCTTGGATTTGGTGTTTGACAAGGAATGCCTAAATGAGGCACAGGAGGGGAAAAATATAAGTGCCTTGCTTTGATTACATGAATCAGAGAGTACACTGACTTTCAAAAGAGGTAATTTTAAGAGACAAACATCTCCTCATTTCCAAACAAGAAGAATTGGTAAGACGATGGGATGGGATATGCAAGCAAAGCTGAGTCAGTAAAGAACCCAAGGTTATCAATTTAGCAGCCACAGGTTATGAAATATTCTGTAAGATTATTATGGATCCTGATGTGTAATTTCTCAAATGCACATGACAGATTCATCATAAATAACAAACCAATGCATAAATGTAGCTTATATCTTGGGGGATGATGCCACATTCTTTTCACTCATAGGTCATTAGTTGTCATTTTAATTCCTAGCATTAGGGTCTTCAAAATTCCTCCACACTGGCAGTCCACTTCTACATAAATAATGCTCCACTCCTGTAGCTAATTGGGTTTCCCAGGCAATAGAGTGTAACAGAGCAGAATTGCTTTTCTTAATTGTCATACAAAAAGCACAGAAAGTGTAATTTTACCCAGATGTTGTATGAGGGTGGTGATGCTTCCCCCCACCCCATCCTTGGGCCTGATCTACGATCTCAGAAACTCCTGACAAGCCTTGACTGAAGCATCCCTTGACCACACCAGTCAAGCCATGAGGCACTTTCTGATCACACCAGGAACTCTTAGATGGTAGAGTTTGGTTTAATTGTAGTGAAGCCTATGGAATCACCATGCAAATGTTCAAATAGTGATTAAGTGCTGTCAAACACTTCTGCACCCTTATCTTAGCATTCATATCCTTTGCAACCTTGCCCCTTTTGCACTCCCAGCTTTCATTCCATCCAAATTCCCAAATGCTTCTAATTTGACCTTCCTTTGTATGCTTTAACCTCTGTAGTAATAGAGTAAACCTTGCCATTGAACTCTGCGAAGTCACATTTTCACAAATTCATATTAAACCCTGCTTTTGCCAGCACCTTGGACAGTGTTTTTTTAAGCAGCCAAACCCCTCACTTCCAGCAATGAGGAGCAATATAAGTATAATACATCTCCTGAAGCTGTTCTGCCTCTCCCTTCTCCACAGCAGAGCTTCCTGTTAAGAGCCCCTGAGGAGAATCTGGACTCTGGCATCTCTGCTGGCTGTCACAGGCCACACTGCAACCAGAAAATCCTGCAGCTAAATCCCTGCTTGTTTGAAATCTCTGCAGTTTGGACTCAACACCGATGTGTGGGAATTCCAAGCATTCAAACTGCCTTTTCTCTGAACATTCTGGGTACAGGGTAGACATGGTCCAGTTTAAGATCAACCAGGGTGAAGTTCTTAGACAAAACAGAGGACCTCCTGAAGTCCTATCAGGTTGTTGTGCTTGCTGACTTTTTTGCCTTGACAAGATTGGCTTGCCTCCAGAACAGGGAATTCACAAGGATCCTTGATTGATCCTACCCTTTCTTCATCTTTCCACATCCTACCAGCTAAGTAGGCTTTCCATGGTGTCTTATTTATGTTCATAGCCCTTAACTCTCCTTGCACAGAGATCTATAGGCTCTGAACTCTATCATTAACTCCAGCAGGGTCCTGAAAATTGGCTGTTGAAAAGTGAAAATTCCTTTATGAATCTACTTTGCCCACTCCCAGCAGGGCTTGGATTATGTACTCCACAGGGCTGTTGTGATCATAAAATGGCACAACCATTGTTTTCCTTGTGCTTTATATTCTACTGGTGAAACACATGGCAACAGATCTCAAGTGAAATATGAGTGATGTCAGTCAGTTCTGCCAAGACATCTCAAGCTACCCAGCTAAATCTTGCTACTTATTAGGGCAAGAATCATCATCATCATCACCATCAATGTATTTATATGCTTATTTTAGTTCCTTTTCATCTAGGCAGAGCTAGATAGCTTCCTTCAGAGTTTTCTGTTAAGCCTGGGTTTACTAAGGCTCAACAGAAACATTTTCTTTTCAGGCAAGGGCATTACAGGTTTATATGTGGTTTTCATTTTTGCCTTAAATTTATCTTTTATTAAGAAGCCACAAGAAGTAAGTAGTGGAAGAACACCATAAAAATGGGGCAAGCCCTTGCCTCATGGGGTCCCAGTTATCATCTGGCTGCAGATTTTAAAATGACAAACAACAACATGCAAGTGAAAATAACACGTCGTTTCTCCTCTCACCTACCTCTGGGTAAGTGGAACTGCCATTAAAAAAAAAAAAAAAAAGGTAATTTGTTTTCACTTGACAGCAGAAACTAAAAGTACATCAGTGTTTCTGTCACCAGCAGTATCTTGGATTCCCCCACAGTATGTTTCTGCCTGATTGAAGGGGACACTTGCAGAGCTGTAGATAGGGAAAGTCAAGCTCAGAGAGGAAACTGCCATTGCTCACACTTCCAGCAAGCATCGACAGACATCTCACATTTGATCTGAAACTCAGGAAAGGGAACAAAGGTTGAGGAAATTAAAACCATTTCCAGATGTTGCAGATGACATCCTGCTTCTGGTCACCAGGAATTTTTCCACTTTTAGAGAATCCTCATTTGGAACTAGAAAAAGTGGAAAAATCTACCCACAAGACCTGCAAGAGTGGCTAAACATAAAAAAATCTGATCCAGTGCCAGGCATTACTTTAGTTTCTTATTATGTACATGATTGATGAAACAGAAAAAAATTAATCTCTGCAGAGAGCCTGCAGAACACATTTAAAAATATTATGTGAATATCAATTTGCTTTGTTCATATTCCTTTTTGTTTGCATTTCCCAAATACTCCAGTGAAAAAGCTTTCCTAGCACAAGCCTTTGCAAAGATTTAATATGGTCTGATCAAACTGAAAATGAGGAATGGTACACTCAAATATGTGGTTCACATTGCTTTCAGCTATAAGTCATTTGAAGAGAGGGCAGGAAAGTTACCACATGCATTCTTTAAATAAAAATTCATATTAGAGCATTTTTGAATGACTGATAATTACTGACTTTTAAAGATAAATTGGAACGTCTACAAATAATTGAGTCACGTATAAAACAGAGAACAGTGGATTGAAGAGAATTAGACAAACGGCTACACTTCAAAATAAAAAGTATAACTATTTTCTTCAGTGAGATGGCTACAAACCCACTTCTTTTATTTTGCATTATGTTTACGAACTACCAAACCACTTAGGCTGGCTGCCATTAGCCACTGGAACCTTCTAAACCTTTCTTTAAAAGGGGCATATGTGTGTCCTGAAGGCTGTGTGTATGTGAGAACCTCAGATTTCCTTTTTCTATTTAGGGGGCTAAATAGGACAAAGGACTTGTGGAAGTGGTCATTTTTTGACCCTCAGCTTGACTGCATATCAGCCAAGAGCTAGAAATAAATCACAGCCAGGCAAACTGTGCTTTAACCCTACCCATAGTCCCAAATTAATTAACCTAAAGTGAGAGACTCCACAGAGCCTCTTGTCAGTCTACCTTGCATAAGAAATTCTTCCCTAGCCTCCAAAACTTGCAAATGAAGAAAAACACCAGTAGTGTTTCATGAACACAAGTTCATGAGTATGCTGTTTCATTACTATAAAAGATGATTCTTCTTTACCATACGAGATTTCCCTAGAGAGGGTGTGCAGGGAGTTATCAAGTCCCATCACTCACAAAGCCTAGGCAAGCAAAAATCTGACTGCTTTATGGTTAAATCCCATGCCCAAGTACAAGAACAAAGGTGACTATGACTGAGAGAGTCTCCAGGTGAAAGCTACAGCAGGGGGAGAGGAAGATAATTGCAGAAGGAGCGCCTGTGCGGGGCACACCCTGCTCTGCTGTCTCATGAGCTGTCCAGCACACAGGGAAGGGCAGAGTAGAAGGAGCCTCAGAGGACCCAGCAGAGTTCTGATCTTAGACACCCTTGAATGAAATGCCACGTTGAAAACAAACACCACTGCAAAGCCATTGCTTTGGTGAACCTGCAGGAAACTGCGTGTGTGTGCACACGAAGCCTCATGCACATGGAAATAAAGCTTCCTGCTCGAGTAATTGCTGGTACATGTGAAATGCTTTCTTCACAGAGTGCCATCCATACACAGCCTCACACAGTCATGAACTGTGACTCATATCTGATTTTTTTTTTTTTTTCCCCTTGAGCACTAGCATTGGATTTTCCACGTTGCTCTGCGTGCTCCTGCACCTAAAGGGACAAATTTTGAGGTATTTTAATCAGGAAACACATCTACTATCATCTGTTAGAGCCAAACATTTACAACTGAGAGATTATTTTGACTCCAGAAGAGTGCTTGAGAGACAGAGAAATGAATTGTGACTTTAAATTTAGCCTGAAGAAAAAAGCAAGCAAGGGAAAAGGTTCCTTTTTGGGGGAAATCTCATTTCACTAGAGACTTATGGGTTAATAGGGTCTGAAACCTTGGCTTTCCCTACAGAAAGGAGTATGTCCAGTGGAGCAGTCGTGCTCACTGAACATGGGGCCTCTGTGAGTAGAAACTTCAGAGCCTGCATTGATTTCCTACAACAAGAGACCGTTGCTTTCCCTCGTGTTAAAATTAATTCCATTTGATACTGTTTATCTGGCTAAGACATACTGACATGGAACATTTTTCAACGTAAGAAGGTTTAGACTCCTATTTGTGACGACTTTCAGAGAGGATTCCTGGCTGAGGAAAGGCAGGGAAAGAAGGCAGCTCTGAGAGAACTGCCTACCATTAATAACATGCTCTATTTCCAGGTGTTGTCACTGAACGTCACTCTGAAGACACCTCAGTATCTGACTGACACAAGCACAGGTGAGATGTGTAACAGGGTGCTCAGGAACCTCACCAAGCCTTTCCTACTCAGCTTCCCCATTCTGCATCTGCTTCCACGAGGATGGGTCTTCTCACAGATCTCAGGCGTCACATAAAGTGGTTTGCATCTCTCATATTTTTAACACACGTTTTTCCTTTCTTGCTGTAGTAGGCTCAACTATTCCCACCCACTGCTACTTCTATTTCAGGGAGCTGTTTTATGACTAACTCCTCTTAAAGATTATAGAGAAATAGGGATCAGATGCTAAGAGACTTAAAGACCACAAGCCTTGGCAAGCAGAGAATGAAGCCCTAAACATTTCTCTGCTTAAATTCAATATAGAGTGCAGGGATGAAAGGCAGAAAGTGCTCCTTCTCCTTGCTGTCCTCCTTCTCCCCCAATCCACTTTTGTTTTCTTCCTTTCTATAATATTACACTTGGCAATCTTCTGGATTGAAAAAAGAGATCACAATTATTATTCCTATTCCAGACTGGCAGGAAACATATCTTGAACATCCATTCACACAAAGTCCACATACTTCAATATAATCATGTGCATCCTACTTTTATTTTTGGATCTTGGTAAAGTGGTATCAAGTACCTAAAATTTCTTCTATCCCACCTTTTAATGCTATTTACAAGCTCTAATCTATCCTTTAAAAACAGAGCAAGCAATAATTTTATTATAAGCCAAAATAACTTAAAGATAAAATAAATAGTTTGAACACTGTCTCAAAAAGAAATAATCTCTATACTTTTATGGTATTTTAATGAGTAAAAGAAGTTTTGGCTCTTAGGTCCTTCAGAATACAGGAGATTTATCAGGTAGCTGTCGGACAGCCCTAATTCTGTAATCAACAGGTGAAGAACCAATGGATCATGAAGCTTAACTGACTTCTTGGTATAAGACACTCACTCATCTGTTGAGAAGTTTGAGATGAATGCCTAGAGCAAGGCCTGAATTTCTTTTTATAAGTCAAAAATGAAATGTCTTCTGATGTGACACTAGGCATCAGAAACAAACCACTAACACCCCATCAGTGTGTACATACCAGAGCAAATCCCAGCAGTTCTAACGGAACTGAGGATACTAATCAAAAATCCCACAAATGAAGATCACTCAGCAGTTTCTTAATTCGTACCAGGTCCTCAAAACACGCTGAAATTCAAAGGTTTTAATCACAGGCTGTGCTGCATTTCTCTAATTAGCTAGTGTCCGTGGAATGTGCTGCTCTGCAACAGGACACATCCTACAATGGCTCATCGTTTGAGTGGGAAAGGCAACAGACATTTAATAGCACAAATTAACTTGATGGTAATGAGGAAGCCTCTCTGTCAGCAATATCACAAATTGAATTATCTGCTACCTCACTAGTGATGAGGAATAATTAAGAAAGCTATACAATTGCTTACAAATAAACCAGCACCAGATCAGCTGAAAGATGTCTCTCTTAGAATCTCTCTGGCACGGCAACATTCACTCCCTCAGCTCTGATACCATTTGTTAGTAGGTAAACCAGATCTTCAGCATTATCTTAATTAAGCTTTTAAAATTTAATTTTCTTTTTCAAAGGAGAGTATCTTGGGCACTACACAGTGAGTTTTCATTAACAATGCAGCAGCTTCAACAGAGCACTTTCCAGAGGAACAGAAAACAACAACAAAAAGAGCTCTATCAGATGATGGCCCTGGCAGGGGAGGGAGAGAGGGGCTTGTGAACACAAGTCTCTCAACAGTCACTGTAAAACATAGTAGATTTCCCAAAGGAACTCAGTTACTAAGCAATTAAGCTGCAAACTATGTTTTAAGGCCACACAGTTTATTTACATTAGACTTGTAGTTTGCAACAAATATTAACGACTGCAAATACTTGTATCAAAAGTTGTTCTCAGTTTTGGTTTGGGGTTCTTTTTTTGACATTTTAAGATTTAATTGAAATCAGACCCAGTTGGGTTTTTTCCTACTTTGAAAACAATTGAAGCGACAAGCAGATTATTTTCCTGTAATTAATTAAAACAGAACAGGATTACCAACTGTTGTAGCTCACTCAAAGAGATTCTAGGACCACTCTTGGCAGTCCAGTAATTATTTATAATAACCACAGATGCAATACCCTTAACATGGCACTTGCTAGAAATGCAAATCTAGAAAGAAGCAAGAGAATGAGCAATGAAAACAGGTAAAATATGATGAACTTCTAGCTAGTTTTACAAAAAGTGCAATGAATCTTTGGTATTACAATCAAGATTGTGAAATACAGAAATATTAGTCCTCTCTCTCTCCCCCTCCCCAGCCCCGTCCATGTGGGTTTGGATCTTTCACTTCAAAGCAGAGGGTATAATATCCCATGCATCCTATTTGGAAGATAAACTGGCAGCAACTGAGCTTAAAATTTCACAGTTTACACAACAGAACCCTGATGCATTTTGAACCACTGCACGTAAGGTTTGTGTGTATTATGTGTTGGTGTTTTAACTCATGCACTGAAGATATTATGCAATCTTTTGCAGTTAACATACTATTGTAACCAAGTGTGCAAGTGCAAAACAGCTGGTCCAGTAATCTTTTTGCAAGCAGATAACATAAATACACTGCCAGTTATCTTCCAATCCTCTATTAATACAAGTATTCTTAAAATAGAGATACAAAACAATGCAGTTCTGAGCTTCTTCAGTCAACAAAGTAAGCCTAACAGAGATTAAAGAGTAGTAGTACATTCTCCTCAATTAGGGTTTTCAAGATTTACAGGAGAAATAATTTTTTAGCATTCCTAGTCACCTAGAGAATAAAAATACATACATAAAAGTGTATCCAGTCAGAGCAAGCACGCTGACATTCTATTTTTTTACAAGGTGAAAACTCAACAAATAAATAAACAACTCATAGTTCACACAATGCCATCCAAGATAAAAAGAAAGAGGTAATGACCTTAGTAGACATCAACAACTCCCCTCCACAATGGTGCTGGACAAAGCTGTTTGGCTATAATTAAGGGAAGATTAGTGTTCCATCAGATGCACTAAAGGTTAAATAACACAAATAGTCCATACTTTTCTTTCCCCGCTTAGTAGGAATAGTCCTGATTTTATGGAACAATATTTCTTTCTATGTGAACAGTAAGAGATGTCATTTTAAATATTGAAGTAGTTTTGAGAAAGTTCTTTCCTGCTCACAAACAATTCACAGATTGCTTCTGCTGGAAAGAAAAGCTCTTCTGCAATAACTGCTCTGTAAAGTAATGAAAGTTTTCAGCAATGGTCTGTAGTGAAGCTGCCCTGTACCACCAAGAATTAAGATATAGATTCTAAAACTGGCCAGTAATTAAGAGGAACAAGGAAGAAATCTTTCAGTATGCTACTTAATAAAATATTGACATGGAAGAAAATTTTACCACCTGATTCCACATACCTCTTTCATTACTGCATTTCAGGTTCAACACTAAAGCACATTCCATTTCAGCTTGCTTTGTTTTTCCCACATTAGATTTAATCAGGAACAGAATAACTTCTCTGATTGAGCAAATGAACAAATTGTTTAAACTTGTTTTTACCTGTAATCAGAATAAGAAAGGTAGGAGCACAAACATTCTGCTGCAGAAGATGAAATGGTGTGAGGACAGCAGAAGCAATGTTGTTCAACACCAAATGTTCATGTGTTTAACGTTCAGCCAGATTATGTGGGAAATGTTGCTACTGTACCTTCTGGTTCAACTTTGAGGGAATGACTGACGTCTCTCTGGGGTGATGATAAGTCCTGGTCCAAGAAAGAACAGGTAACCTGTAGGTGTGAGATCAAAGTCTCAGAGGTCTGGAAATAATTTACACCCTCCTGGCAAAGAGGACAAGACATTATTTGCCATTCAAATAATATTCCAGGACACTGAAGAATGAGAGGTACAACTTGGACTTCCTTGTAAACAGCCATACAGTGCCCATGATTAGCAGACCTAACACCTTCAATTAAGTCTGTTGCTTCTCTGTTGATTCTAATCTGCAATTATAGTATTTATTTTCTAACACACCACTCACTGTGTTATCCAGCCTAGTGTCACTCCTAAACTCATATGTTAAACTCACAGGTAGGAGTATCAAGATTACATCTTGCTCTGCACAAGGCAAGAAAAAGAAAGTGTAAATCTGCAAATCCTTCCAGATTCTAGTGCCCTGAGCTTAGATTATAGATACAGATTTATGAAGTCCTTTCCTTCAAAAAAATGGGTTCAATTTTGCAGCTTTTAGCTTTAAGTGTAATCTCATCCACTTATATAATTTGACAGAGCAAGGTAAATGTATGCTGATTATCTATCATGCACCTGTTTACCGAGGCAAAGACGGGCCACGGGATACAAAATCATTTCTTCCATAGCTGCCCACCCTCTCCTCCCCTATCTCTACACATGCAATTTACAGCCATTATTGTTTATCTCCCTTAAAAATCTGATAAGGCAAAATGTCTATGACCCTGGTGACTCACAGTAACTCAAACGCAGGCTGGTAAAATGAGTTCATATCAGTGCTACTTCTTTCCAAGCAAATAGTTATAATTTGCCAGAAACTTTTAACAGCCACACGGTTCCACAGGCATTGGGTCTGTAACGTTTCTTAGGCAAACTAGCAAAATATAAACCCCTGCTGTTACACAGAAGTACAGTTAAGTATAGGCCAAGAACAAAGCAATTGTGCTTCCCAGGCTGTGCAGGTCCCCTCGAGTGCACCAACTGTCTCCTGGTGGTATGAGAAACAGGCTGCACAGCAAAGAAAAACACACAGACCAGCTATAATACATAGGGTTTTATCTAATAGGCTGTGATGTTCCATTTCAACTAGAACAGACCCTCACAATTAGAACACAAACATCTGTTAATGCCCACACGTGTTACTGGTAACTTAACCTGCATCAAAATCTCAGAAAACTGCACAATCATAATGGTTGCCTATGGAGTCAGATATTGCAGTTTAAATAGAACAGGTAAACAGCTTAATTTTGAGAGACTTCTTCACACTTAAAAAAAAAAAAAACAAAAAAACAAAACAAAGGAAGACATCAATATTTTTCAATGTTCTCGGATTACTTGATTGCAATATAAAAAAACAATAGTAATTTTAGCCTTAAAAGTTAAGTGGCAGCTGACTGCCTAAAGCCTTCTGACTTCTGTTTTCATAATTTAAATCAAGCCAAACTCAAGATTAATCCCTGATTCTTTTCCAGGTAACAAACCAGAAAGCTGTAACTCCCCTTGAGTCCAAAGTGACCGACTGAATGATTTCTTACCAAGTCAATTAGCAATATAAATTCCACCCAGATGAATGTATTTAGGTGCATAGTGAGATCATTAACCTTATTATGCCACTCTGTCTTGTTTTCAAGCTTCCCTCTAATCTGTTGCTAATAGATACAGGTGCCAGAATTATTGCTTACAACGGCTCTTCCTTATCATGGAAATAATTTGTGGTGCTGCCATTTATCACTCATGTTTCTAAGGTGCCTCTTACGCTAACATGTGGAAGACGTTACAAACATTTTGTAAGTTCAGGGAGAGAACTGCGATGCTGCTGGTTGTCTGCTTGTTCCCATCTGTGGAGCTGGCTCACTAGAGAGCCCTGTTCTTTAGGTAATATCTTGTGGCACAGGAGAGGATCTTGAATTTTGAGCTATGGGTCCTATGGCCTCCTCCAGAGGAAACGGCCTTAAGGGGGCATGGCCTTAAGCTGTGCTGGGGGGGGGTAGGTTAGATATTAGAAAGAAGTTCTTTACAGAGAGGGTAATCAGCCATTGGAATGGGCTGCCCAGGGAAGTGGTGGATTCTCTGTCCCTGGAGGTTTTTAAGATGAGGCTGGACGTGGCACTTAGTTCCACAGTCTGGTAACCACAGTGGTGTTGAATCAAGAGTTGGACTTGATGATCTCAGAGGTCCTTTCCAACCCGTCTGATTCTATGATTCTGTGATTCTATGAAATTCTCTTTCCTCCACACTAACTTGCCAGCATTATGTTTGAACACATAACATAGACCCAGAACTCACACCCAACGTGAAAAGCCTCAGCGTGCAGCCGTGCCTGGAGGGACCCGATAGCAACAATGATAAAACATTTTCAGTCAGAACTGGTCTCCAGCTGAGCGCAAAAATGCTGATTTATCCATCCACATTATGCTACAGGGAGACCGGTGAGAATGTGGACCTTGAACAAAGTGGTTTCGAGCTCCAGCAGAGAGCTGCTCACCTGGAGCACCCCGGGATCCTGCGCTCGCTGCAGGCGGCACAAACCAGGATCAGCACGGTCCCACCACTCCAGGCGGCTGTCCTTCGTCACAGGACAAACTTTCCAAAGCTCCACCCCTGTCGAGGGCGCTCTTCCAGGGCTCTCCCCAGAGCCTTACCACTCTCTCGCCTCAAGGCACAACCCAACACTAACTGATTAAGAGTGGACACTTCACGTGGCCTCATGACTCACTACAACCCACTTTAATTAATTTGTTATTTTTCCCATCCTTGATGGCTGTGGTACAAGCAGACAGTATTCTCTGGATACATCCTTTTCCTCAAGACTTGCCACAAATGTCTCTTAGCTACTTCTCTGTATTACTAATGACTCTAAACAACACCTTGAGGCGAATCTTGATTAGCATGTTAATTAGGAAATTCCTAGCAGGCACTTTGGGTGACAGCTTACTCCCAAACACCAACAGTAAAACGTGTTCAGATTGAGACATCAGGTTGAATTATAGAGATGGACACGCTGGAAATGCTGTCAAATCAATCTCCTCCACACTCCCTGTCCCTTTGCCCAGGTTCCACAGTGGATGCCCTTGAAAAGGAAATGCTTGCACAAAACTGGCCAAGCACTGGCTTCCCAAGCAGCTTCCTGGGACTCTCTTGCATTTCCTCTTCCATCTTTTACTTTCCAGATGCTGGACTGGGGGCTATGGAGAGCAAGGCTAGGCCAGTGCTCTGAGAACGTCCTTGTTGAGCCCTGATCCAGCCTGCAGCTCATGGAAGGCTGTGGGAATATTTGCACTGAGTGCTGCAGGCTTTGAGGAATGACCAAAAGGTCAGATTATGAAACAAGCGCTATCCGCTCCTCTGGCAATTACCTCTCACAAACAAATGCTTCTCTCCTCTACTTCCCCCATATTCTTCCAAAACAAACACAGGGCTGAAAATTTATCCAGGCCCATAGTGGCTTAAGTACTGTTTATGTAGACTTAAAAAAAATAAATATATGCCTTTACTATTTCTCACATTGCTGTCGTGGAGCTAAGCCTCATTCAATATACATCCAGTGATAAAACACAGTTGCAATAAGAACCAGTCTCCAGCTGAGTGAAGAATGTTGATTTTTTTTTATTCTACGTTGGTTATTGAGAAAAGATACTGACTAACATTGGTCTCAGTTGAATTATTTTTCTTTTCAATAAGATTTTTTTTTTATGAATGAATTCTCAAGGTGTCCCACTTCCTACTCACATCATTTCCTACTGAGCAGTGCTTTAATCTGATATTAGTTTCGGTATTTTCAATGGGGTTACACAAAGGACTTTTGAAGGTAACTAAGCACTAACATGAGTCAAAATCTGAATGATACCATACCTTAATCCATCAAAGGTTTCTACCCTGGAAACAATGCCATGTTTGTCAATGGTGCATCACCAAAAAACTTAGACTAGGGCTGAAAGTTGTTTACACAACATAAAAGACAAACAACACCCATCCTACCATCTCCAAGGACTGTAAAATGTCCTACTGCTGGTAACTCTGCAAACATTGCCAAAATCTGAGCTTGCCCTCCAGCACTCCAGGACATCACTCACCACCACTTTGCAAGAGGAGATTCATCTCATTTATCCTAAGCCACCTGGAGTATGGACACCTGCAGAACAGCAACCCTTCTTGATCTCCAACCCCCTCCACGAGAGGCAGCTTGGTGGCCAGCTTTGACCAGACAGATACTGTTTTGCAAGGCTAAGCTTAAGCTGAGCCTCGCCTTGCTGTGCCAGGATCCAGCTGGTTTTAGCAGAGAAGGGATGAAAGCAATAAAACAGGAGGTCTTCTCCCACGGATCCAAACCATCATTTCCACTGTTTGCCTTTTGACCATTTTTCCTTTCACTGATCTTAATGTGGATTAGATCAGCTTCAACACAGCATTAACCACGTCAACTCCAACTCACTGCTGTATGAGACAGCAGCACATTCAGGCCTAGAAATCTCCTGCAGTCAAATGCTGCTGCTGTCTAGCCCAGCCCAGAATTTATTCTACTGGCAATAAGTTATTTGACACAAAGATGGGGGGTACATACAAATGCAGGAGGCTTGTGTTCAGGCAAGTGAGGTTATTAAAAATCAGAAATGCTAATTTTCAGTGTGAACATTTCAGATGTGGATTGGTTTTGCCACCAATTTAAATCCCCTGGTAAGTAAAAGCATTGGTTGAGAGGATACATAAAATTTACACTCTCTTCTTTCTTGTGGTTGAAGAATTCTAGGGACTTATACATGAGTTTGGAGACTCGATGGGAAGATAAAAGGTATCACTAAGAGAGGCACAATAAGCAAACAAAGGTGGGGGAGAGAGAGGAAATTAAGTGTACAGATATTTCACACCAGCCAATATGGAATATTGGAATATGGAATATGGAGCAATGAAAAAATAAGTCCCACAATAGCTACTTTGCCGAGAATGAGCTATATTAAGAAAAGTGAGGAGTGAAAAGATGGAAAAGTTGGTCATGAAGTCATAGCAAAATTCTCAGCCTCACAGAATGATGTTACCACAAACCAAAAGCAGGTCATCCAAATAACTGGTTTAAGAAATTCTTGTACTGCTGGTAATCACATGTAGGTGTGGTATCCTTTACACAGATGCAATACGGTATTTATCTGAAGAGACAGAAAGTTTACGGAAGGTTTGGAAGTCTAGGAAAAAAAAATAAAAAACAACACAAAAAATACAAGAGCTCCAATCCTATTTGATTAAAAGAAACTGAACTATAAATATACCTGCATTAGTTATTTTTCTCTTTGAAAGTGGTGTTTAATTACCTTTTTAAGAGTGAAAAATGTACTATGTATAATCTATTTGTGAAACAGAAAATGCTACTGAGCAGGTCTATGCAATAAATACCTGTATGTTGTTTGTATTAGAATAGTGACAAATATAGGCAATATTTGAGAGAGAACAGTTCTGCATATTAAGGTATTTACATTTACTGTTTGCCTGTAGACATTTCTAAAGTAGAAAAAATAAAACAGTAGAAATTCAAAACATTAATATTATTGACTTTTTACCAGAAACTTGTTTACATACAGATTATGAGGCCTACCCTCTATAAAAAACACATCACTTTAATGCAGAAGCAGAATAAGTTTTGTAGAGGTAAAAAGTGGAAAATGAATGTGACATTCCTACGTATTCATTGAAACATAGCTCCAGGAGATATAGAAATACATAGAATATAGGCATTGGACCTGTACATTGATATAAATTTGAAATAAAAATAACATAATTTGAAATTCTAATTAATTTTAGACTGCATCTGAAAGAACTGATGTGTAGCACTAATACAGTTTTCAACATTGTGGATTCTTTCAGCACCCGTTTAAAGTATTTCACAAAACATCATTTTTGTCCCTCTACAGTTCACCAGGTTTCCAGATCTTCCTTTTTTTTTTCCTCGGGGGAAAGAATAAGACAAATAACAACAAAGGAGCAGACACTTCCTCCTCTACCATCAAAGCCTGAGAAACCTGCATAACAGAATGAGAAATATGGTTTTGCCCTTAAGAGTTTGTTAGTGTTTTCTTGATCTTAGATTTCTCTCTGGGATGTGGATAATGGAAGAGTACTTTATTCAGTTTACTAATTTCTTGCCTTTGATAAGCTTGATGGGAAACTGCGAGAAGAAGGCAGGTGGAATAATGCCTTTCTTGCAGGCAAGAGGAAAGAGTGGAACCTGAATTTCACCAGGCTGTTCATTCATTTATATGCTGCAATTCTTCACAAAGTTGTTTTGTTGTTGTTGTTTTTTTGGGTTTCTTTTAAGTTGTGCTTCACATGCTCTTTGCAAGAGCAGCCTATTAGTGTCAAATTGTAATAGCTTCAAATTAGGTGATGTGAGCATTCAGGCCCTCAAGGCAAGCGTTTTTGCAGTGTGGGAAAATGCACGTGTAGGATGAATCACACAGTCCCAGTGCATGTTGGTAACCATGGCTTTATCTGTTCTGTCGTGCTGCTTCACTGAGGGGAGAAAGGCAAGATGCAAACCCCCGATACGTGTGACCCAGAAACACGGAGCATTTAGGTGACAACATCCCGGCCAGGGAGATGTAGGCTCTTAATGTGCTTGTGAACACAAAACAGTGTAAGTGAGGACGCTGCCTGGATACTGGTTTGATTTCCCAGAGAACACAGTGTATGGTTTCAAAAGCTACTTGGGTCTAATCCAAAACCCACTGAAAAAAAGGTGGAAAGTTTCCTACTGGCTTCAAAAGGCTTTGGTAAAGGATAGTGTTGCCTCCAGCCTGATTTCCTGTTGAGAGTATAGTGGATTATCCAGTAGTTCAGGATTCCTGAAGATTTCATCTTGTTTCAGTATTAGATTTACATAGAAAGATGTGGTTGAGAACACTGCCATCATCCCCTCCGAGTGGGGATTATTATTCCTTACGTTTTAAGAATCTTAAAAAGAGTCACCTTTCACCAAGAACGTTAAAAAATACCCACATTCAATAAATTCCTACTAAAAAGAGAAGGAATTGTGGCAACACTTTACATAAACAGTAACACGGGGCTGCAGCATGTTTAGACACAGTATTGTCATTTGCTTTCGATTACTAGAGGGAGAAGGAAAAATTTTCATTCCTCGATAAGGGCAGTCACAAGATGCATTTATCAAATTACATTTTAATTTATAGCCAGTTACCTGCAGTTATTTGCACACTCTGCCAATTAGTATACATTAACCAATAACTGTCAGCATGAGTGAGACTGTGTTATTGCAATATCTCACTAAAAATGTTGACAAAGGATAAAAACAATAAGACTTACTTAAAAGTTTAGGTAGGTACTTGTTTTAACTGAACAGTGCCCAGTGCATAGACAGCCTTGCTGAAATTCTGTAATAAACAACATTCACTGTAGCCATTAGTCCTACATAATGAAATATTGGTAATGTCCTTGACTTTGCTCTGCAGAAAATGTAAGAATTATCCCTTGTGTTGGTGAAGACCAACTACAGAAGCCTACTGAAGTTCTCTTCCTTGTTGGCATATGCTCCTTGTTCTGCTTGCTATAATTACCATGCCTCTACTATACACTTGAATACACTAGAGACTAGAACAAAAAACATAAAATATTTAATACTAAACCTTCAAGGTGAGTACACACATACCCATACAGATATGTGTAAATCCCCTACTTCTTATTAAAACCCTGTACCTACATCGTTATTTTAGACTCAACACCCTACAGAAAAACCTTTCCTTACATCTTAGCAATGCTACAGGGACCAGAAGCCTAAAAAATCCCTGACCCACATAACAAATAAACATTAAAGTTACCTTCCAATTTCAACCTTACACAGAGGAGATGCAGCCAAAAATCCTACTCTCCTGACTGTCAGTGAAAGGCAGCACAATATTCCAGCAAGCTTCAGACAGCATTTGTCTCTCAGGACAGTGTAAGCTACCAACACTGACTAAGAAGCCACCAGCTAAGCATAATCTACGCCAAGGCTGACAAAAAAGCAGCTGCCCATTCAGAGCCAGCAATGGTGGTTTTGAGGTCCTGGTGTTTGCTCTGTCCGGCAGATACTGAATGAGGAGCTCTTAATTACAGCACACATTTATGCCAATGTTCTTCCCAGCTGGAATACAATTCAGTGCACTACTTTTTGCATAGAACACCACAGATTTTAACAGACTAGAGGGAAAGATACAGTAAGAAAATGTAATTTACTTACAGTTCTCCTCCTTCTACCCCTCTGTTTGAAAAAACATTCTGCAGGAAAGAGCCTGTAGAGTGCATATATTTCAGCAGGGTCACGATGGACTTCTTCAGTCTTACCAGAACAAGGTAAAAAGAAACTGTTCCATTACAACACCTAAAAAAATTAAAGGACTTAGAAATATTTTATATTCCACTCCTTAATTTTCCTTCCAGTCTGACTTTTTCCCATTTGAAATTTGACATCTGTATTTGAACTCAAGTCAAGGATAGGAGAAAAAGTTTCTCAGTATCTTTCCAGGAGGGACACAAATACCATGATTTTGTGACAGAGTCTGGATTTTTTTGTTTGGGGTTGTTTTTTTAGCTTTTTCCACTAGCATTTTTCCCCTTCATTTGAACAAGCAACCACCCACAAACCACCACAATTAGAACACTCATCAAACGTCACAGAACCCCAAACATTCAAACGTTCCTTTCCTCTGTGTTGCTCTGTTACATGACTGCATATTTAATCTGATTCCAAACCATAAAACTCCTTGTATTTCAGTGTTTTCAGACTTGCCTCTCTGTAACCAAAGCCATGCTATGCTCGCTTTATCAGGAAAGCAGATCCTTCCTCTCAGCCAGAGATCAAATCCCCCATCTCCAGCTGTCACTCAAACGGCCGCACTCCATAACTCACGACTCCTGTCATTCAAGCAATCTGGGGGGCAGAACAGCCTCGCTGCTGCTCTCCTGACCCTTGTAAAGCCAGCAGCAGTGTTCCTCAGCACAACAGATTAACCTGCTACTCATGCTCCTTTCTGCCTCTGGCTGCATCCGACTTCTCGTCTCCACTATGAAATAAGTAGACCTGTAGTCGCTACAGAACCGTGTCACTCAGCTGCTGGATTTCACTTCCTCCTCCCCCAGGAAGCAAGGTGGTTTGGGGCTGGGTCCATTTTCACCTGAATTACTGAAATCAAAGGGGACAAGCACGGATATTCAACTTCATTCCCACTTAGGCATTCATTGCAATGAGCTCAGCTCCCAAATCAACGACCTTGGCACTCCTGGGGAATGAACTGAAGTTAACACAGTCCCTGTCTGTGCTGAGAGTGCAATGACAATCCTCCCACACTGGAGTACGGGTGCATCTGGGTCGTAAATTGGGATGCTCTTCTCGAGTTATCAGCAATATTGTAATGAAAATGCCAATAGATCTATTTTCTAAGTTACAGCTCCCTTAAGTAGCAGGGAAGCAGTGGTAGAGAAAAAGCTAATTAAGCAAGTATTGGAGGCATCTTTTACTGCCTCCTACATTAATGCTTCATTAAGGAACTGGAACTGCACTTCGACTGGAATGATAACAGCATGTACTTGTTCAATAGAGCATAAATTAGAATATAAAGTGCAGGACAATACAGGTTTAAATGATAATCAGCTTTAAACATAATCTAAAATTTGTACTTTGATTTCAAAACATAAATACCAAGAAGGGAAAACCATATTTTCTTCATTAAAACAAACAACATAGATCCTTAAACGGAGAGGAGTTTTTTCCCCTCATACCATCCAGAGGGAGGTCAAATAGAGTAAGACACATGGAATTTTGCTTTGTTATGACTTTCACATGCAGAATCTGGCAGGATGACCATACACACACTTGACATCTTACTAATGCTTTTCATTTTCTCCTGTAACAAGTCCTTGGGAAACAGCAGTCAAAGCAAGAGTGTTTTCACAAAAGATGACTTGGTTATGGTGGTACTGTGACAGCTTTCCGTAAAAATGAAGTCTGAGTAAGGACCTGGTTGGGCTGTACCAGCCCAAGAGACCTGCCCCATGGAACTCTTCTCCTTCTCAGCTGTCAGCTGGAGAGACTTGTGTGCCATTAGCTCATAGTCCACTAAGCATCTATAATTTTTCATGGCAAGGCGACTGCTTTGAATATAGAGGTGGACATTGCTGGGTAAGAAAGGACTGCATGGATCTCTAGCAGATGGACAATTTTAACCTACAATCAAATCCTGTGCTTTCTTATGTAAAGAATAATAAAAGTACTTTCAGACCTGAAACACACTTGATGTGAAGCCCCAAGCTCATTCAAATCAAAAAATGGCTTTCACGTGTTTTGTGGAGACATGAAGATCAACCGTAACCCCACATGGAAATATTTCTTGCAAACTCTTGACCAAAATTGAGCACACAAGTTTTACTTGCATTTAAAATTACCCATATTTCCTTCTGAGGAAATATGTATATTTCCTTCTGCTTTACCATGAAAAAAAGCATCAACTATTACCTAAATATTTTTATTAGATTCTGAAAGTCAGCAAACTCTCATATAAGACATGAAAAGGCCACAAAAAAAATCTGCATGGTCCACAGAGAGAAGATAATGAAAGTTGTGAAAACCAAAGCTTTGAAGTCCTGATAGAATCACATTCTGTGATTCTAATATAAGCATATGCCTGCTATATCCCACACCAACATAACATAATCTTCTAGTTAGCAAGATGAGCAGTCAAAACACAAAACTGACATAAGACTAGCATCTGAAATATCTCAGAACAGAAACAAAAATCCTGCTCAACGCCCTGTTAATACAGGACAGATAAATTCTAAGCTGTTCTATATCATTTTTTTCCCCATGTAGTTTCCATTTTGTTCCTCACAGAAGCAAATGGTTTCCAAAGTACAATCATAACTGTATTTTTATACATTGGTAAACATATGTGAACTTAAGGATCTCTGCAGCAAATAAGGGAAAATACCGAAATGAATGACAAGTCTCTACTCATGAACACATCCTATGTTCAGGGACACTTACTGCAGGAAGGGGGGGCTGCCAAATCCAGAACCTTTGTAATCAGTGTTTGGCACCTTCTACAGTGCAAGGATGAGCTCTATCTGCAGAGACAGCTGCCACTCAGTCCTTCCTATGTCATCAGGACAGATTCATTTCAGACTAGAGGATGTGGCCTGGAAGCTTTTACTAAATGCAAATGTAAAGCTCAGAAGCTTGGATCACATTAGCGTGGCTGCCAATACAAATACAAGGCGGGGGGGGGAAAGAGGTTTTCTTTTCTCCTTTGATTATAAGGTTCATGTTCAGTTTTCACCTCTCACGTGGTGTCTCAGCTACCTACCAAGCACAACACCATTATACAGCATTGCACACACTGAGGAAATTTGTCACTGTAAAGGCTCTCAGTTCCACCCAGGCAGGCTGGTTGCACATTTGACAGAAAAGCCTGAGCAGATCATGCTGTTCCTGCTGTGCCGGTGATGAGGCTGCGTGCTCCTCAACGAGGCAATTGGAAAGTTCATGTACAAGAATGTTCTTTCCATTTTTTATTGCAGTAGGCAGTACTTCTACTGTTTTTTATCCAGATTATAACTGGGTGAAAAGAACTGGACTCACTTACATTCCCGTTTCACTGCACTACCCTGAGCAATGTACACATGGCAAACTGGGCACGAGTGTTCACACATGGAGAAGCAGGATTTAAACTCTTTTCAAACACTTTACATACAGACCATGGACATTTTTGGGTAGAAAGGCTACAATTTAGCCTTTCCTAATGGTAATAAAATTGATGTTACAGAATTCATTTTATATAAAGAGAACATATATGAAAACAGCATGCTAGGGACAACTTTTCTATGCCTATAACATCAAGGGTGTTTCAGAACATGAATAAGAACCTATTCTCTGAATTAGTAATATCCGTTCTCTCTGGCATTGCAGGACAGAGAAACAGGTTCTTAAAACTTACTGGCTGCGAATGATTCCCTTAAATCAAAGGTGGAGCCAAAAGTAACAAAGAGGGAATCACTTTCCAGCTAATGTGCCACAGTAACATTGCTTCAGGAACTGAAAGCAGCAGGAATGCTGCAGGGAAGGGTAGCAACCTCATCTTACAGACAGGGAGATGGATATCACTTTCCTTCTGCTCTCTGTGAAACTGAATTAGTGCTCTCCTGAGCTGAACTTGCTAGAAAAGGAAGAGTACTCACTAAATGACATACAGGAGCTGCATCACTTACTGATGCCAGGTTGGGTAGAAGCTGACGAAGAAAGCCCTGAATCTCTGCTCTAATATTTTATTAGAACATAAATTAAACAAACTTCCAGCATAGCAACAGCTCTGACCTGACAGCTCAGAGAGAAGACAATAAAACCAGACACTCTGCTCATGTCCTCATTGGGCAAACCTCTGGGCCTGTTCTTAGACCAAGCAGCTCTCAGTACCAGCCCTGCAGACAACAGCTTTGTGTGATGTCACAGGTTCTCTGTAGAAAGTCTTCCTTTCCTCCCCTCAGGGGCCTGGCAGGATGTCTGTTTCTGACTCTCTCAGCAGTATCCCAGCTTGCCCTTCTGCTCAGGGTCTGTGCTGAGTGAATCTGTCTCACACAAGCTACGCTAATGCACCAGAACACTTCCCACATGGAATGCGTGGCTGGGGATCAGCCTGAACCAGAGTGCTGGGGAAGCCCAGATGGGGCACACAGACAATCCTTCCTCTGCTCTCTTCTGCCTTAAAACCAAACCAACAAACACATGAACAAACCAAACCAACAAACACAAAGAACCCCCATGCTAGAAACAAACAGAATGGAAGGTGTCTGCCAGAGCTGCTGGTATCAACACTGATGGCCATTCAAGACCTTAAGATTTTTGGTGCTCTGTGTTCTTGTCTGGGCTCTTCTCTTGCCAGCACAGTGTGTTTAATTGGTACATGATTAGATGCCAGGGGCCATGCTGCCAATCCACAAGAATGTGGCAAAAACACGAGAGTTCAGTTTGAACACCACAAGCAGCAGCTTTTACGCATTAGACGACCTACAGCCAACACTGCCTGAGTAAAGGCTCATTCCTCCCACAGCCGTGGCACAGTTCTGCAGCAAACATCCTCCTGATACAGTTACATGTGTTCAGAGCAGTGCACGACTCAGTACAGACGTACACAAGGAATTATATACCAGACAGATCTTTAACATAACATTACCCAGTTGTCTCTCTTATCACAATTATGAAATTCATCTGCAAAGACACAGGCCCCTGTGGTTGTGGGAGCCATGCCACACAGATGCTTCTCTTTGCTGTTTCAATTGTTTTGTTGGTCTATAATGTGCCTTTGTTCCTCCACAGGCTCCAGAAGAGAAATGAACAGCTGGTAATTGTCTCCAAGTTTATATCTAGCTTTTATTTAAAAACTTCACAGTGCCTCCAACCTTCCCAGCAGACTGAAGCACAGAATGACAACTCTTACTTACAATACACATTCCTCCTTTGCTTCTGTACCTGGCATTCTGAGTGCAGGTTGCCGGATTCCCTCTCTCCAGCTTTATTCCCTGGTGTCCTTGTTTTCTTGCTAGAAGTACTCAGAAAGCATCCAACTGGACCACTAACAGATGGCCTGCTGTGCCTTCAGACACCTGTTGAGCCAGGTGTTGCCATATTGAAGCTATTACAGATAATTCAATCCATGCCATGGCACTTTTTGAGATGCTAATGATCACTCTGATTTAAAGTACAGCAGCATGAATTTTTTAAAAGCCATATGGTATCACTGTTATATAGGTAAGGCCAACTATTCAAATTGGTTGGTCTAAATAGGCATCACCTCAAAGGAAACCAATAGAATAGGATGATTTGCATTAGTATGAAACACAGTCTGCAAGAAGATCTTTTACGCAGCAATTTATTCCTGATGAATTGAAAAACTATTAACCTGCGGAATTGGCTGCTCTTATGTCCTGAGGTTTGACCTGGCTACAAGAGAGAGCCCCCAGCTATTAGACAGCTCTTCAAAAAATCTGCTGTGGTCAGTTTGTAACACTAGATGCACTGGAAGGCATCACAAGACATTGCACAGACATCTGACAGACCACTGCCCCCTCCAAGTCACCTGGGAAGCATCAGCTTTAGTCAGTGTGCCTTGTATGATAATGCAAACATTCCACTGAAGGAAAAGAAACTCTAGCTTTTCCCAATGTGTGAATTATGACTACCCCTCAAATACAATGTGTGAATTCCAGCATCTAGAAGATTACCTGGGATGAAAGGCGATTAAGGAAGAGAACTTCCTGTCTTTTCCTTCAGTTCTGCCCTGTCCATCTTCTGGAAAGCTCCTAGAACTTATCACCTCCAAGATTCTGCAAGGTCACAGGGAAGCAAAAAGTTCATCCATGATGAGTTTAGACCTCAGCAAGCACAGCTGGTGCTCCACAATCCAACATGACCAAGAAGGAAACAGGACATTTGCTATAATTTTCTTTGCCATTCAGACAGGCCAGTTTGCTACAAACTGCAGTAGATACCACAGGGTTTGACAGTCATGTGGGATTTACAGGAGAAGCTGACTTAGGATCGCAGGGATGTGTTGCACTGCACACTGCTCTGCATTGTTTTCAGTTCCCTGAACAAAATACCCAGTGTTTGGATTCCCAGCACCATTTGGGAAAGAATGTGAAAGCCAACAGAGATGCCTGAGGCCAGCAGCATCTACAGCAGGTGGTTTTAGTAGCAGCCAGCGCTTCTAACTCCACCATATTTGCACTACAGCATTCAATGGCTCTGTGTCAATGTATCAAACTGCTTCATTGCAAGGCAATTACTGATCTAGCTGAGAAAACAAGGCGTTGCAGTTGGTACTCAGTAGCCCCTGTCCTTGATGTTACTAAATACAGAAAAATTTGACTATTACCTCACGGTGTGGAAAGCCAGAGGTGGAAAAGAAAAACAACCCTCTAAAGGCATGATGAAAATAATATATGAAGTTACTCAAACAAAACATTCGGATTCCAGAGGGTCAGTGGGATTCACATGGGCTTGTTTTGCTTTGGCTGATTTTTGTTCATCCGTCCTGCCCCCCCTCCCACACGTGCGGAATGCGATGGAGCAGCTTTTCCCAAGCAGTCTCTTTTCCCTTCAGTCTGGCAGCACCCAGTGAGTTATCAGGGAGGCCAGATTGTCACTGCAGCCAGAGCAGACTGACAGGAGCAGGACCCACACCAGTTCTCCACCGCTTTGCTCTACGGAGACACAAACTGAAAACCCCTGTTCCCTCTCCCACGCCTCTGTCTCTGCTCCTCACTCTGCTCCTCCTTGCTTCCAGTTTATCCTTCTCTTTAACTGCAGATTTGGCCCTGGCACATTCTCCAGCTTCCCATGCTTTGCAGGCAGAGAACACACTGAATCTATAGCACCTAACAACTTCTCCCACCCATATCCCATTCACCCCCACTATGAGAAACCTGAGCAGCCCCATCAGGCCAGCCTTTGGCCCATCTAACAATACTGAAGTCACCTCAAGCAAGCACTGAAAACTTTGCCCTTTTAAAAACAACATTCCAGCTAGAGAAATGCAATCGCACAGAAAAATATTCCCAATTGTTAATTTCTGCCATAGCTCTGTTATGTTGGCTCATTGAAATTTAATTGCTAAAGGGTTATAAGAGCCGAGAAACAGACCTAGCATCTGTCTTTTTTTAATGTCTCAATTATCACCACAGTAATTTAATGGCACCGTGTTAGAGAATCACCATTGACATGCTAATGAATGGCATCATGTTCACTTGTATTAACTCTATTTTTAAGAGGTTATAGGTTGAAGGTAGATATTTTATGCTTCAGATATCACTAAGGCAAGAAGTATCACATTTATTTCATTTTTGCTTTCACAACTGAAATTACGGATCTTAAAAATGTTTACTGAACAGTGAACTGCAAATGGGTTAAACTGTGGTCAATTACAATTATGTACTTGCTTCTTTAGACCAAGATAAGTAACACAAATCCTTTCAACCCATTTATTACTCAATTTGCCTGTCAACATTTACTGTTGAAATTCTCTTGTGTTTGTTTTGTGAGGTTTTTCCCACAAACATTATGTCCTTTACTACTAGTTTCTTAACTGAACAACAGCCTTGCTTTATTTTGTGTTCTACGCTATTCTTCTCGTTTTGCTGAACAAAGTTTACCTATCAATATTTTTCTTTCATTCATTCCACAGAAACTCTGTTGCTAACTGGGAAGTCCAGAATCTATTGCACCCAAATGGTAGCAGCAATTTCCATACTAAGAGATGAAATGATGTACACCAAGCTACTTATCTGCAGACTTTTCAGCATATTGTATATGAATTTCTTCAGACAAGCCATAAGGGGATGACTTCACGAGCACAACGGAACAGCCTTCTGAGATCAGCTGAGTGCTAGTTTTATCACCAGAGTTGATTTTCCACGGAAAGCTGCATCCTGACAGGAATGTGAAAGGATTTCTCACTGCAGCAAATTCAGCACGAGACTGGAGAACAACCCTATGATATTTAATATTAACATATATTTAGGAACCTTTTAATTTATTAATTAATTCTGTCAGAATGCATGTTTCCAACAGTTCCACTGCACAGCATGAACAACTAGGGAGGCCATGCTACAAACAGTGTAGAACTGCCTGTGATGTGTCAGAAAGCCTCCCAGCTCTCCTGGCTTTTCAGTCCTACTCAGGTTGTGAGATATTCAGAGGAGGATGCTTCAAGTTGTATAATAAAACATTAAGTTTTCCAAGTGTATTGTTGTCAACAGTCATTGCAGGATGTTTCTTTACGAGGCATCTCACAGGATACGATACCTGTGCTCCGTTTAAGCTCCGTGGAGAGGGTGGAATCGCATCCCGGAGTCCCGGCGCTGCAGCCAGGGGACATTGCACCCTCTGGTGTCCGCAGTGCCCGCAGCAGCACCTGCACATCCCAAAACCTCATCCTCTCTCTCCCCGACTCTGGGGTTAGGCAAAAAAAAAAAAAATCACAAAAGCCTCAAACTCCATGCACAGTTTTCAGGTTTTCTCCCATTTGATGCTTAATTCGTTTGTGTTGAGATTGTTCCCTCCACCCCTGGGTGAGAGGGAGAGAATCCAAACCTGGGCTTTTCAGCAGGCGCAAGTCTAAGGGGTCTGGGACAGGCAGCCAAATGCTGCTCTTAATTTCTCTGCCTCCCATCATCTCTTGCAGGGAAATATGACAATATGTGGGTCTATTCTTCTCCTGCCTGAAATATTTCTCTGGCCAAGTGCCAGGCTGTCCCTTTGTGGCTGAGCTCCTGCCTTTTAGGAGAGCTGCCACTAATTAGCTCTGTAATCACAGGGAGAGAAGCAATGAAGGTGGAGGGGAAAAAGTGGTCATTCCATGGAAAAAGTGGTCATTCCATTAACTCTTTCTTATCTGCAGCCACAGGAGCTTATAAATTGTCTCACAGTTACAACTACCAGTTATCAAGCAGATTGAATTCCGTCAGGCAACTTGCAACATCTCTTTCAGTGGAAATCCTGTAGGTGTTTAGTTTATCTCCCCATTTGCAGAAGAGCCTGTGCTCTGTCTCCACTTTGTCATCCTGACAAACCGATCCAAGAAGGGATCACAAGGGAATTGTGGCAGACATTTCCTCTCCTCTCTCACACTGCTTTTTGTTAGTCAAAGAACATAATTTGCAGCATAAATTACAACTGAAAAATAAGGAAAAGGCTGCCTAGATCATCTTAGAGCACAGCCTGGTGAATATTTTTTCCTTAGTACGCTGCTGATTGCTTGAAGGTGAGCTTGTAATGCACCCACTGCTACAACCCTGGCTTACATTTGCTCCTGTTACTCTTTATTAACCCACTGTGACTGTGAGGAGCTTGATATCAATCATTAGAAGGATTGCATCCATTCCTCACACAATTTAAACCTGAAAGGCAATGTATGATCCTTAAAAGAAAAACTAATTATCGCAGGAGGAGTCCAATCCATCTGTAGGTATCTGTAACTGGAGACTTTGAGAGATAGGACAGAGAATAGCAATGATTTAAACTGTGATCCCTGTAATGTTGATCTAAAAGATGACGGATAATACAGCTGACTGCAACTTCCTTAAGGGTCTTCCCACTCATGTTTTGCAGGGTTAGATTATACTGGTATCCATGAATATTCATTATATTCTCCTTCACAGCGATCTGGTTAAAGGTCCTCATACTGATTAATTGATGTCAACGTGCCGTTCTAAATAGGAAATGAAATTTTCACCTCTAGGTGACTGATTGGGATTTTGCATAGGTCAAGAGGAATTGAAAATCAACATGAACATTTCAAATTTCAAGCAATAATCTCATGAGCCAGAGGTAGTAAATCACTGAACAGTGCCTGGTTAAATGAAGTTCAAGGCCTTCTCTTGTTCCAGACTATGTGGTATACACATGCCTAGTTAGGATATTTCTAAACAAAATTTTGGCAAAACTCAGGTAAAGTTTTTTCTGTGATATTTTTTTTCCCCCAATTTATCTGTAGTTTTTGTGAAGCAACATAACAAATGGAAGGGAGAAACACAATTATCACCAAGATTGATTCTCATTTCATAGAAGGTGGTAGCAGATGCCTTCCTGCAGGATCTCTATCAAGCACAGATGACTTTAGCCAAGCACTATAACAGGGTTTTTCACTGAATCCAAGTTCACAGAAAGGGGAAGGAGAGGAGGAGGAAGGGAGGAAGGAAGGTAGGAAGGAAGGAAGGAGGGAGCTTTCATGGCATGGCCAGAGCTCACTATGATTTGCATAACCAGATCCACTAAAAAAAAATCTGCACGTGAGCATATTCAGCTCCCACTATCTCCAGCAGGAACTGGACACCCTTGTTAAGAGTTTCTCAATTCATCTGGGTGTTGAAGTCCTGAATATCATATCCATGATCAGAACCTTGAATTCAACTTGGCAATCACAGTTTTCCCATTTCCTTCTTTTGAGAGCACATATAATGGTTGTAGTAATGCGCATTAGGAGGATTCATTCTGCAGCTTCTTGTCCATCGAGGAAGGATTAAGTACAAATTGTGTATTACGTGAATCCAGGCTGCAAGTGTCTACACTATGTAGTTAAATGAAAGCCCAAACCAAACTCAAAAACGTATTCTTCCAAAAGGAAGAACTACTACAATGTGGTAACAACAGGCAGAGCAAGAGTAGGCCAGCCACAACCTTGGAGAGAAGTTTGTATGCTTAGGAGGTTTTCATCTTCCTCGGCACAGAGTATGCCAACAGTGCCCTCTGCATCCCCAGACCAATACTTGGACACCACTGGGCAAAACCCTGACAGCTCGTGCAGTTGAAGAAAAGCCTCTGCAAAACACTTCTGCATCTTGAACTTCCCAAGTGCAGAACTCCCTGCCACTGACTCCTGGTCTGCAGCTCTGCCCCTCAGGGTGGTAATTGCACACCTTCCCTTGCTACAGAAGACTAATGCATATTTACTTTTATAGCATCTCTGAGAGTAATCTACTGCCAGAGGGTGAATTCTCCTCACTGAGCAAGTGTTTTAATTAAAATAAGCCATGCAACATTCAAGCATTTAAAACCAAACTAAACCCAAAGCACCAAACCAGAGCAATGGTCACCTCTGGCAGGTTGGCAGGGGGCTGCAGCCCGTGGTACCTGCAAACCCCAGTGCCTGCAGCAGCCCCAGGAGCTCTGCACCAGCCAGTCTGGGCTGGGCTGTCCCAGTGCAAGGACAATCCCCTGCACTGGGTTCCCAGTTCAAGGGAACGTTCTGCTTGAAGCCAAATCCAGTTAGCTGGAGGTTCTGAGGTGTGTGATTGCTGGACAGTACAGGAGAGCTTTCAATGCCCACAAGTGGAAACAACAGAATTCTAGTCCTTCAACTACAAAAGGCTTCAAAAAAAAATGACGAGGGTTTGGAGTGCCTAATTTCCTGCACGCCAAGGTCTTCTATTTTATTTCACTGATAGGTTTTTATAAAGTAAACCTTGTATGAGTACATATCACAAAACAAACATATTTCTTACTGCTGCTTCCCTGCCTTGTTGAAATGAATTTTGATACTTATAAGGGAATTTAGACCGTGTAAAAAGCAAAATGCAAAGAGAGGTAATGAAGAGCACTACAAAGGAGAAACAATTATGCATGATAAACACTCTCATCTTTTGAGCACAAGTCCCTGGAACTCAAAAAGATTAGATTAAATTCAGCTCATTTAGTCCAATAACTTAGACAGAATAAAATTTAATCATAAGGATAGGTATGTAATTTTCTGTGCTTGTTTTGTGTAGTGTTGAATACATCTAAAGATTAGCAGGTTGCAAGTTTAAACATTTCAATTAAAACAAATTTGGTACAACTCCAATTCAAGAATAAGTGAGGGTAGTCTTTGCAGTATGCTTTTGGTCAAAGATTCAATTCTTATGAGGAAAGTTCTTAGACTGCCATGAAGGAGACTACAGTCAGTCTCTATAGTTTGTCCAGGGAGTTTTGAAAGAGAAAGTAAAGCCTGAATGACGTCCACATTTATATCTAAGAAAACCAATTTTACTAGACAGTGACATTCTGTCAAAGAGATAGAACTAAACAAAACAAAAAAAACAAGCCAGTATACTTCAGTGCTAAATTTTCTTTTCCCCTCTGCTGCAAGTGGTCTATTAAGGAAGTTCTCACTAAGCTTTTCAAAGCAATGAACTTTGAAAAAAGAAAGCCCAGAAACAGCAAAGCATCTGGAAGGATTTTCCTAAACAAGGCGGTGAGAAATATGCAAAAAAATTCCAGGACAGACAAGTTCATGCCCATTTACAGCTGTACAGAGAAGCCTATTGTTCTAATAAGATGATGTTTCTGCTGCAATCCATCTGGTGGAACACTATTTTTAGGTCCCTTGGGGTGATTCCACCACATGTTCTTTTCAGTGAGGCACTTTATTAATTTTTCCCTGATGTGCCTATTCCATGAGCTGCATTTGTGGATGTCACCGTGTCCTTGATTCAATAAAAGCCTCTCCACATTATAGCCATACCATGAATCCAATCATTCTGCTTCACCATGGAAGTCACCAGATATTCCATGTAAGACTAAAACTATCGTCCTTTTAGTCCTATATTTGACAGTTTCACTTTCCACATGGCAACTCCGTAACAGTCAAACTCCCGGTAGTGTGACCACAATAATTCTTTCTTTCTGTGAAAAGGTGAATTTACCTTGAAAAGAAATGTCCACAGTAATTTCTTACAGATAAACAAGAAGCCTCTTTTTCTGCCCTTTCACTCAATGGTGGTCTGCGTTCATGAACTACATGGTGCACATATATTCTCTGTTGGGTATGGACAACTTCAGAAAATCCTGTAAATTTTAGAGAGACATGGATTAAGGAAAAAAAAAATCTCATGACTAAAGTATTCAGTGATTCAAATCCCAAAAGCAAGCAAGCATGGCTCAGACCTTTCACCATTCATGTATGTTGAAAATATCTGCAATTTTTATGTACAAATTTTTCAATTTTAAAATTACAACAAAATAACAAAAGTTTAAGACTTCTCTTGTCTTTATGAGGGATACCTACCTCTTATGTAGTCAAATGCTTTTCTAAGTTCTTCAAAAGCAAGAGTTGGCATGTGCAAACTAAGACATATGGGGGGACATGACGTCTTGCCTAAGTTCACCACGCATACTGGAGACAGGTCTTTGTGCTGTATCCAAGTTTGTCCCATTATCTCACTCAGTGTTCCTTCCACAGAGTTACATTATTCACTGTCCGATTATTGCACCAGTTCCTGGAAATTCATCAGTGTGCTTGTGCAGTAAAAAGCATATTTCACAAAAGCAAGGTATTGTACACAGAGTAGCTACCTTTGACTTCAACATTACTGCAACTGGGAGTCACTGTTCCAACTCCACATGAGCCCCTTGTAGCACTGCTAAAACGGAGTAGAGATTGCTCTGTGAGCAACAGCAACATCACTCTCCTGCAGCTCTCTAATTAGTGTTAATTTCTGCATACTAACTGGGTGGATGCCAGTAAAGAATCAGCAAGCCTCTTCTGGTAGAGAGTCAGTAAAATACTTCAGTGAAAACTGGATGTGTGCCTTTTTAAAAGCAGTTAAAACTTATTGCTAGAGTTTTCATTTCAGTAGTGAATAGCAAAGAGGTAAATGGTATCTTAATTCAAATTCACAGAGGTCTTCATCCTCTGAAATACACTCAGTTCCCACTGCAACTGAGGAGCCTTTTACAGGGTCCTGGCACTGGAATGGAAACAAGGATCTCACGCAGGTGTACACGTCAGCACATAACATAAGCATCTAACACTTCCAGGTCTCTTTTTTCCAAAGAACAGAGCTGACATGCACCCAATGAATGCCTCTGCTTTTTCCTGTCTTCAGGCAAACCCACCACGTGCTCCGCAGGGAAAGGGAAGAGCAGCTGAGAAAGTGGTGATTTTACTCATCAGTCATTGTCAGTGGCCTGGCAGAGACAGAGCAGAGGTGTCTGCCCGTTCATTCCCCCATTCTTGCACTGTTCCCCTCTGCCCCTGTGCCACCGCTTATGCAAGGATGCAAATTCAGCAGAATTCCTTTTTCCATGACATGGATACACAGTAACAGAAGTTCTCCGTGAGAGGTAACAGCTGTTTCTTCTCGCCTGCTCCACAGTAATGGCTTTCAGATAGCCCCAATAAACAATGTTCTTCCTCCTCGTTCACGCTGAAGCTCACACTGCACGAACATCAGTCGTATTGATGGGAACTGCCATAACCATTCAAGTCAAACTACAACAGAAAATCTTTCAGTGCTTCTGGGTTCAGCAGTTGGTAAGCATAAATCTAGAGCTCTTGGTGCAAATCTCTTTTAGTCAGCTGTTCTGTTAAGGGCAGGCTACAAATTGGAGACACTCAAAGTACATATTTTGAAAACAAGGAAATTAAAGCATGATCTCACCATTTCATAAACATTCACAAATATTTCTCACAAACATTGCACTTCGTATGTTTTTTGGGTTAAGACAAAAACTATTGACTACATGCCTGCTTCTCTGTTGGCTGCTTTCTGCATTTGGTTGATCTTTATCAAAGATTAAAACCCAAACTCAATGTGCTTATCATGGTGACATTTTGTCTACATTAGAGAAAACTTTATGTGATAGCAAGCTCACCAACCCTATAGATACTGGCTATATCTATTGGCAGGCTTAGCAGAAATAGTCTGGAGTAACAAAGACAACCAGCAGTCACAGTGGACAATTACTCCACAGCAAATGGTTCATTCAATACATCTTTTATAGTTTTTATTTTCTTCTTCTATTTCTGTCCAGGAAGCGTTTTCCCTCCAAATATCTGGCATTTGTCCTTTTGTACAATCTCTGAGTACCAATTTCTGTGGCTGGCTTGGCAGCATTTCTTCCAGCGTGCCTTTGTGAAGGTTTGGACCCAAAAGGGGGTCACATGCATTCCCCTTTACAAGCAACCTCCTGTGACTCAGCTATGCCTGCTACACACAGTTTTCTTGAAGTAATTCTCCTTGGCTAAAGGTTTATTCCCAATTTCATATACTTCTGATCCTGTGTGTAACTCACCTTCTATGCGCCTCTCTCTCTTTTCTGTTCGTGATTGTAAAACCTCAAAGTCAAAGAATAAATAGAAAGAAGAAAAGCTTTAACTCATCATACACAAAATCACGTGGAGAACCAAGCGGTAAATGATCCTGCTCAGCGCTGGTGAAAAGTCAAAGCAGGAAACCTCTACACAAGGAACAAATAAAGGAAAGTCTTTGCACTCTTTCCTCACCTCTTTTGTACCCACTGTATATCCATGAAAGCTGTTAAAATATTCAAAGTACAGTATAAACTACACTTTTGGCTGAGACTTTGCTTAAGAGAGGCCATTGACTGAGGCTGGGTACTTGAGGTACCTTCTGCACATCAGATAGAGGAGTAGTTCCCTTCTGCTGCACCACAGGGAGTGTCCTGGCTCTGCCTTTTATTTTCCTACCTTCAGAAGCTACATGTGATCTCGCAGTGTCACAGTGCCACTTAAATTCTGAGATTTCAAAGCTATTTCATTTCCTAAAAGACATGAAGATACCTGCTCTGCTCAGATCCTGCTCTTTGAACAAACAATGGCTCTTTGAACACGGATCTTTCAAACAGTAAAATAAACCCCAAACACACAACCACAAGTGTTCTGTGCAATTAATTAGAAAACAGAAACATAGGTTTCTCAAATAACCCATGTTTTCTTGCTTCCAGGAATCCTGTTAAATGGAATTTGTTTTTATTGATGTGATATGTGGTGAAGGACCAGATTTCAGCCATGGGAAATGGCTATCATGTGGCAAGTATAATCTCAGCTCTAGAAAAGAAAAGGTTCTTTATTTCCTAAGCTATCTATTCAACACATTTTTATGACTTGGCCTTCATTTTGTAATAAGACCAGCAGCAATCTTATCCTGTACCTAAAATAATAATTTAAAAATCCTTTATCCTTTTGTAAAATGTCATGATCTTTTCACTTTAATTTTGAAGATCACCCCAGAGCACCAAATGACAGCTACAACTAAATTAAACCAATGCACACATCAACACAGCGCATCTGCATTTCCTTCTTTACAGGTTGAACAACCACACTGTGTGTGTCTAAGGGAGGTGGGGGAGAGAGACAGAGAGACTGCACATGTATCTACAAACACACAAACCAAGGCAGACATACACGCACAGCATAGTGAAGGCTGAAGTGATATCTCCATTTTACTTAGAAAAGATCAATATTCTGAAAATTACTCTTCAATTATTTCCATAGAGCCAATATATCAAAAATAGAACTAACGGATTTATCCGTTGTGAAACACAACTAAGTTTTGAGGTCTGGTAAGCATCTATTCTACATGCAAAGAAGTTTTGTCTAAAGAGTCCTGAGATGCATCTATCTGAAAATTACCTTTTGTATTCAACCCCCCAGCACAATAGCTTAGACTTCAGCAGGAGGACAACTGGAGGACATCACAGGAGAAATTATCCTGTTGTGTCAGCTGCTGAAACAAATGGAGCACTGAATGACAGTGTACAGTTCCAAAAAGGAATATTTTACTAGCATACACTTGTCTAATAGAATTCCGTGAATGTCAACAAGGACATAGAAAACAAAGGAATTTGAAGTGTTCTCCATGCCAAGCAGTGAAACACAGCAATGCCATATTCACATTCCTAGCTGCTCAAGTGAAATATCTTTCCTGCACGGTCCTTTTGTTCTGCCAGCTCCTGTTTTACACATTGTCTCAAACATGTGAGTTGTACCTATATGGCTGAAAAGGGTACCCCAAAGGTCCTTCCGGCAACGCGGGATCGGCAGAACTCAAAGGGCACTGAGCACAACTGGCAGTGGAGTTAACGAGAGCAGCTCTCTCTGAACCTTTGAAAGTCCGGGGTAAATGACTTTCAACCTTTTCATACCTTCCTCCACAACAACGGTGACCTCACCCTGCAATGCCTCGCTTGAGGAAAACCTTTCATCAGGTTTTGCAGTGCTGACTACCTTGCTCTGAGTAGACAGGCTGGCTTTACTGGTTCCGGCAAAAATACAATAGTAAATTTAAAAGTTGCTTTCTCTTGCCTCCACCCACATGTGGGATCACACTTCTGCAACCTGACTTAGCAATGTTTATTGATTGTGTTGCATTTTCTTTCACAGATTTCCAGCAGTTCTTAATTTCTTTGCACTTTAAAAAGCCCAAGATATCTCTGTGTCAGAACTGGATGGACAAGATGCAAGACCTGAAGACATAGAAGAGGCAATACAGAGAATATACTTATTAACATATGAAAAAAACCCCTCCTGTTTGATTAATTGCAAAGATAGAATGGGATTATTAAGCAAGATTTCAAAATTCCTATGTTTTAATGAACCTCGAATTGAGATATAACAGCCCTTTTTCAGACCTAAATTATCCCCTGAGTTCTGCAGAAGTTTGACTATTAGGACATCCTGTCCAATTAGTCAGATTAGATACTTGTAAATGGAGCCTAAAAAAATCAAACCTTGATGAAGGGGAAATATATGCTGTAGAATATCTCAAATTATCAGAAAATTAGGTGATTTCACTAGCTGACAGGAAACAGAACTTTGAGGGGTGTGTTATGGAGTTATTTTCAGCAAAGTAATTAAATAGTTATAAACATAAAATAGTGTATAGACATGTCAAAATGCTTTTTATTTGGTGGAGGATGGCTAGCCACAAGAAAAATCCATCTGGACAGTACACTTCAGGCAGACAACAGCAACCACTATTCACATTTCAGAAAGGCCATAATTCCATTAACCCAACACTAAGATAGTATGTGTTGCCATTCAGCAGGAATGGCCTGAGGTTAAGGACCTGTGTGTAAAAATCCAGGCATTTATCAGGGGAATTACAATTTAGGCAAAGAAACATCTGACTTCTTGTTACCCATCCACTTTGCTATCAGGATCTCAAAAGTAGTTTCCCAATCTGCTTCATTTTCCATGAACGTCTAAGGCTGAATCTTTCAATCAAAGAGACTTCTATGATCTTGATATTCTGAAGCTCTGTCACATAGCAAAGTCATTCCTAGTGCCCTGGTTTTACTGCACATAGATCACAGCTTGTAAGAGATCCATGCATCTCTTCTGATGAAGTCAGCAGTGCGGTCCAGTTGTAAATCTCTCTAGTCCTTGCTGAGCTTTTGTTGAGACAACAGTTAGTAAAGGCTCATCCTCTGAGATTAAGATTCTCTCAGTGTGCATTTACCCTTGTCACATAAAACAAACTACGCATCTGAGATGGGCAGCTGGATGCCTGCCACCCACGAATGGAAAAGGTCAGCTAACTCTTAGGGCTTACAGAAGGGATAGAGACAGAGCCAGAGCAGAGCTCTGCTCTGTAATTTCCAGCATACATGTTGTGAAATCAACTGGAGGGAGCTGGGGCTGCGATCAACAGTGGTCTAGCACGCACAGGTCATCTTGGTTCCTTGTGATCAATAGGATCTGCATTGTGTACGCAGAAATCTGACACCTTTGCTAAGAAATTTCCTCCTTTACCAATTGCTGCAACTCTATGAATTGCTGATCTAGTAATGGATTGAAGTCACCCGATCTAGTCACAGATCTACATCTGTGGAAAGTGTAGGAAATCCTGTTAGGCACTGAGGTATCTTTTATGTAGAGTGTCAAACTCCTTGAACAACATCCAAAATCCAAAAGTTGGACACTGCTGGATTCTAGCAAATAAAGACCCTTGACATAAATAATTGCACTGAGGGTAAGAGGCAGGAGAAGGGAGCTTTTACTCAGTGCTATGTGAAATCACACCTTCTCTGTGGAAGCTCTGTCTTTCCTGCCCTATGGGCAGGAGCACACATTTTTCTTTCAAAGTATCATGAAAACTGTACTTAGTATAGCTCTATCCTGAGAAGCCATGGCTTTAAATCCTTCTGGCAGACAAGGAAAACAAATTCAAATCTCCCATTTCCGGCACAAATCCTCTGTCCACTACACCAGTATATGGAAGGAGGGCAACAGTTCTCCCTTAGGATGAAAATTAAAGAATGAACAGTTGGAGCTTATCTGTGATCCTTTAATAGATGAACCCTGAGAACCTCCACCAGGAAACCTCCATGGGGATTCAAGCAGGACATTGACTGAATTTGCATAAAATCATCTCCAAGAAAGGTGAAGTGGTTCTTGGTGTGACCGTCTATGTATTAAGAACCTAATGGGAAGGCGTCTGCAGAGTCAGTTATGTCATACTGTGCAGGACCACCTCTTTGAAATTAAGGACATTGATTCTGCCATGTCTCTTCATGGATCTGGCTTGGCTTCTGAGTCCCTCCTTCTTGAAATCAGACACACATTGCCATACTTCCATCTTGGCAGGAGCACTGAAGTGGAACTGTAATGGACTAATATTTTTATTTGCAAAACTGTAACTTTTGACACGATAGTGCATGATAAAACTGAATTTTAAAACGTATCTAATTAATAAAATTGGGTTAAGTGTAATAATTAAAAAAATTAGCATGTTATTTACCGTGACTGATTATAAACTTAATTATTTCCCCCAACCTGTATCAGTGTTTCAGTTGCTCATAAAACACTGTCAGGAAGGCTAATCTGGTAACACCTTTGCTGTTTTATTTCACTCATAGTAATTAACCTCTCAACATCTGTAGCTGTTTCCTTCAGTGTGGTTAATGCACACCTAAATTGTCCAATGTGCACTATTTCCCCAAAGTGTTATATTACTTCAACTTGGCCACTGAACAACTTTTTAATACCCCCTATTACCCTTCAATTGGCTTTTCCAATTGCTGCTGCAAGAGAGCAAAGGTAATGAGCAACTCCACCCGGGAGAACAAAAAAATGACACTGCATAGTCCCCTTAGCTAAAAATTGTCCAGGGAAAATCTTGCCCTGCAAAACCTCTGAATACCTTGACCTTTGATGCTCTTTAGGAATCGCTATTAAATTATTTCAGTTCTTACATTCTATGCTATATATATAAAAAAAAGACAGTCTCTTCAGCAGAATAAATACTTTTTTTTTCCCCTCAAAAAAAGGGTCTAATCCAAAAGCCACATCAAGGAGAAAGGGAGCCCTTTTTAATTATTTCACCAGTCTTTGGATCAAGTTCACTTACTTTCAGGAGGGTTTTAAAACTGAAATGGATTATTTCTCTTTGCCCAGGGGTTAGGTTACGTGAGGATGAAGCATGGCAGGTTAACTGATTACCAGAACAGTCTAGGAGTGAAATATGAAGTGTTAGCTGGATTAGTTGATGAGTTCTTTATTGCTTCTTTTTTTATGTGAAGGAAAAAAGATTCCTCTGTAAAATTACATCCAGTTAGATTTTACAAATGATAATGATGACAAAACTTTTCAGTGATCTGGGATGCCTTATCATCTCCTGATTAATCAGAGAATATTTATGTTAAAAAACATAATCTAGCACTAAAAGAGCAGCCTTCCATTCCCCTCAGACTCTCTACTTGTTACCACTCTAGCGGTGCTTCCGTTTTCAGAGTCAAGGGAGAAAGACGTGGTCTGCTGATCCTTCTAAAAGCTGAAGGGCTTTCCTATTCCAAAGTTTGAGAAGAGGACTTGTGGAGTTACTACTGAAGCTATTAGATTTTAACTATCTGAACTGCAATTTAGCATTCTGCTCAGAGGTTTCACTGAACAGAATCTCTTTCATCTCCCCCCCAATGTATCACAGCATCATCTCCACTTCCCAGGGTGATGCAGTTTGACAGGCACCGTTATGGGGTCTTTGCTAGACCAGTCTATCTTGGTGAACAGTGACACAGGAGGGGAAGAAAACCACGAGAAAACAGCATCTAGATAATTCTGCATTCCTGCCTAAGACTCATTGTAGGTGAGTAATGACAAGGATGCACACAGTAAGAAATGAGCTTGTAAATCCAACAGTCACAAGTCTTCAGAATAATGCCTTTGCTCTTCCCAAGTACAAGCAGTAACTCTGTAAAGACATCCATGCACAAATACAAGCTCTTTAGACTTCAATCCAGTGTCAGCCCACTGGTACTGAGGGAAAAATTTGCATAAATTTAATTAGCACAGACCCATAATGGACAAGACATCCACCACTAAACACAAGCAAGTGAAAAAGTGGCAGGTCCTATCGATAAAGTGCACAGAATTTTACCATGAAACTTATAAACTCTTGGAAGCTACTTCAAATAAAGAAATTAGCAGCCTAGAAAAAAACAAGTGGGTTTTGACTGTAGATCTGCAAGAACTGGAATACCATCAGTTGCACAACTTTCCCCTGATTCTGCACAAATTTGTCAGTGGATTAACTTCCAGGAGCAGGGGCACGGAAAACATTCATCAGAGATTGCACAGTGCTATAGATTTTAAGGAACTCATAAATTCAGTGCCAGAGTGGACTACCAGGGTATTTGATTTCTTGACTATTTAACATCCCCTGGCCACCCCTGCACTGAAGAAAGTTCTCTGCAATATGAAGCTGAAGCTGGAGATCTTAAAAACTAAAACCAAGTCTCTAGTGTTGAGATTTTTACACCAAGAAATGTGAACATTCCCCATTCCTCAGCATTTGGTTTCATTTTTCATGCAAGAACAGATTTAAATTTGTGAGGAAAATCTGCAAACCTACCCCTAGAGCAACAATTAAGAACAACCTTATGTTCTATTACATAGCGAAGGACAGAGATATCAGAATTTCATTCCACAGAAAAAATGCAGTGTGGGGTTGTTGCAAACAAGGATTCTCAGAATCAATTTTAGATGAATCTAGGTCTTTTAGGCTGAGGTAATGTACTTATTTTGCATTATTTGTAATTGTCATGAAAAAGCTGCCCCAAGGTTACTTTCCCGCCTCGTTCTTGTTTCTCTTCCTCAAAGAGAATTTTGGGTGTTTTTAAGGCAAAAATAGGAGATCCTGCCAGATCTGTCATTCTGCTATGCCCTCACAGGAACACATCTATATATCCTTCAATATGTCACTAATCATAAATCTGAGTAGCTGAGGATCAGATTGCTCTGACAGAAAGCATTGAACAGGACATTTTTGGAGGGTGGTGGTATATATATATAGGAATAGGTATAGACATACATAGAGAAGTATGGTTGAATATAGTTTCAGACACAAAATATTTATCTTCTGAGAAGGGATAAATTTGAGTATGACCTTTCATTTTCATCTGACCTTTCAAAAGGCGTGATTAAACTCTATCTACTGGCACCGCAATTGATTTCCCCCAAAGGGCCATTTATCAGAGCATAAACTGGGGTTTTACCTTGAAGTGTATATTTTGTGTCTTTTACATATCAATTGGTATTTTAAAAGAAGCTCTCCATTCTGAAAGTACTTCTGAGAATACAAAAAAAAAAAACAAACCAAAAAACCAAAACAACAACAAAAAAACGCCAAACAAACAAACAAGAAAAAACTCGGGCAGAGTCCCTGACTTTTTGTCAATACATCATTCCAGTGAACCTTGTCAGCTGAAAGACTAACTTTTGAGAAAAGCTAGACTGAAATAACAAGCAGAATTAGGTATGAATAGCAAGTTGTTTCAGCAAAGAAAAACTTGTTTAAACACATGCACAAGAACATGACAGTTCATGTAGCGTTTGGACACTAATAACAAAGGCAACAAACCTCTTTCACCTCTGTCAGAGGTGGTGCAACTCTCTTCACAGATTCCTGCCAAGCTCACAGATGCCTGGAATCCTTTTCTTTCATTCCCACACACAGTACCAGAATATAAAGGCACAGACAGTCATATTCCATTTAAAAGTCTCTAATACTACAAGGACCAAATATTTCATTTCAATTGATACCTGGGGATTGCTATGCACAACAACCTGGCCGTGGATACACTGACACCTGTTCCAGCGTAAGTAACCTCCCAAAAAGGACTGTCATGCTTGCTCTGCCCTGGTGGGATGGGGGAGAGAACAGGAAAAGTGAGAAAACTTGGGAGTTGAGATAAAGACAGATTAAGGGGGAAAGAAAAAGCTGAGCACATAAAGCAAAACAAGGGATTCATTCCCCACTTCCCAAGGGCAGGCAGGGCTCCATCATAGGTAACAGTGGCTTGGGAAGACAAACACCATCACTCCAAACATGCCCCCTTCCTCCTTCTCCCCTGGCTTTATGTGCTGAGCGCGATGCCATATGGTTTGGGACATCCCTTGGGTCAGCTGGGCTCAGTTGTCCCAGCTGTGTCCCCTCCCAGCTCCTTGTGCACCCACAGCCTCCCCGCAGTTGTGTGGGGCGAGGAGCAGAAAAGGCCTTGATCCCGTGCAAACACTGCTCGGCGGTAACTGAGGCATCCCTGCATTATCAACACCATTTTCAACAAAAATCCCAGACACTGCCCCATACCAGCTACTAGAAGAAAATGAACTGGATCCCAGTGAAAATCAGCACATAAAGATCAGGTGTTGGGTTTTAACCAACATCTGTGGATTACCACGTTCAACACCCTGGTCCTGGAGACACGTACATCTGTTCTTAGCTCAGTGTGAGTAACACCTCAAAACTGCTGTGAGACTCTTTGGGTTTAGAGCTGTAGACATTCTGTTTAGGGACAGGCAAAAACGTTCCGAGGTTCCAATCTTGAGTCAGAATTGCTTAACGCTGAATATTTTAATCCATTCATTTTGACACTGTTTTTAAAGAGAGCATTTACAGTAAAGGGAATCACATAATTTTCATAAGTAGCCCAAGGGTAGAATGAACAGAATCAGACACAGGATTCACTAGTCCTACAAACAAGATTCAGTATTCCAGGTGAACTAAAAATAATGTCATTGTTGCAACTACAAAGGAATTTAAGTTAACCAGAAAGTAATTACCTGTATGGTACAGCAGAGGTAAAGCGATATCTAGATTTAACATTATTGTTAATTGAATTACACACCTGCTGTGGGAAAAAAATAACTCCCTTCAGCTCAAATTATGTTCTCCCAAATGTGATTATACATAACACATTTGCTATTCTCAGACAATCATAAAGCAAATATTATTTCATCAGAAGGCAGAGTTACTAGAAATATTTACTGTAATGAAATAGAAGAACACACAGATAAACAAGAGATTGAGAAAAAAATGTTTACCCTCTGCACTGACCTTTACTTGAGTCCAAGACTAACAAGAGGAGTTGGGAAGTGAGCCAACACTGCATTTGAGCACATCCTTAGCCATGAGTTTTGTCAGTCAGGCACCATAAAAACTGTAGATTCTCCTGGAGATAAGTGATATGAAAGTGTCAGTTTGATAAACCATTTATAAGCTTTCAGGGTAATAATAAATAAACCTTTGGTATCAGATCATCTCCTTTGGAGGGGGTTGCTTAAGTCCATTGACTTATGTCATGTCAGGACCCCAGATCAGTGCTGATGCTTGCCTGCCAGGAGCTACTCACAGCTTCCCTCAATGCTCTCACATTCAGTGTCATACACACAGAAAAACAAAATCAGAGTGTAGAAAGAAAGATATAATACAGCTGGATTTAAGGAGCTGTGTGGTATTCAATTGTTAAATAAAAACTTCAGTTTTCTCCAGGAGATCTTACAGCAGTGGCAGCTTTGCCACTCTCATTAACAGAAGGAAAAGTCAAATAACTGGAGAACAAGTGACCTGCTGAGGGTTATCCAGCAGACCTGGGGCAAAGCCTGGAGCAGGGCCGGTACAACAGTGCAATAAACTCTCCCGAATCTCTGACAAGCACACTGGAGGGGGAAGTTTATAAACTGAGGAGAAAATCTCAAAAGACTCCACTTACGGAACAGCTTTGGTTTGAGGCAGATTAGTTTTTAAACCACAAAGCCACTGAGATGAAAACCACACTTTATAACTTGCCTTGCCTTCCAAATGAATGATGGGTATAATTTAGTGTTCAAATGCACACGGGAAGGGATTACTTTAGTGGGCATGCTGGCCTGGCACTGCATGCATTTCACTCCTAGGAGCCCTTAGGCACTGTTCAGAGCCAGGGACAGCTCTGATTTAGCAGTCACCAACCAGCAACAGGGACAGCTGCACCAGAACTGATTCTCAAGCACAAATGCTTGTTAAGCTAATTGAGGTTAACTTCTTCTAACTCAATACGCAAAAGGCTCTGTCTTGTCTGGCTTCAGCCAGGGGATATCATGACAACAGCTCAATATACCAGGAAAGCTGGCACTGAAATCAAGCAAGACAAATGAATGGGGTGGAAGATAGGATGACAAGATAACTTGATCCCTAGAGATGTACAAATAAATTTGAAAGAATGTCAAAAAAATAGTGATTTGAAGGGAATGTGTTTAAGGAGCCCCTTGTTCTAACAAATTCAAACCTCGACTCTGTTCCTCTGTCTGGCACAGTAATTTACAGGGTGATTTGAGAATCAATGTGCAGATTTTAGAGCATTTAGAAAAGTCAACATTTTGACATCAACTATAGCAGAATTGAATTTCCAATGTAATTTTCAGTATAATTTAATGTCTCTGATCAAAGGAAAACATAAAGCACCATCTTCACAGGAAGAATGATAAGAGGTTATCAGTAATATGCTCCACACCTTTCTAGTCTGAATAAGAACAGCAGTTTTGTCTAGGTGGCATAAAACAATCTGACATCAACTACTTGTCCAAACAAAGAAGTACTCTTTAAACCATCACTGTTTTCACTATGCACACCCTCCAAAACAGAATTTGAAATAATTTCCAGAAGATGAAAAATTACCACAGAGGTATGATAAAGGCACTGGCAAGATGCAACACTGAAACTCTGATGTAGTGTAAGGAACCCCGAAGAAACAGTGGATAATTGATAACAATTCTGTATTGATATTCATTACGAATTAATTGAGGTTGCTCATTCTAACAAGTGTGCTAAATTCAGTGAGCACCGGTGTGCAAAATTATACCACTCCAAGAGAAAAAAATTAACCAAATTGCACATCTGATGGGGGAGAGCAATATCTAAAAAGAGGAGCACATATTCAGCTGGTTCAAGTTAGTGGAGTCCTGACAGTGTCAGTGCAGCTGCACTGATTTATACCAGCTGAGCATCAGTCCAGCATATCATCTAAAACAGCTCAGTGACTCTTTGCAGAGAGCCACCAGCATTTCAAGAAGACTGATGACATCCTTTCCACACTTCAAAGTAGGGATCCTGAGAGTATAAGCACAAGATGATACCGGAGACCTTGACAATACAAGGCACAGAATGAAACCAAAGCCCTCCAGCAGCTAAATACAAATGGTCAATTATTACAGGAATGTAACCTTGAGAGATGGCTAGAACTGGTATTGGAGCATAACAAAGAGAAAAAAGAAGTTGTATACAGCCTATGTAAAATTACATATCTTATAAAAACTCAGAGGTGGTAACAAGAAGGTATAAATGTGAGTCACAACCTCCATAAGAATAAAAGTATTCCAGCATCATCCCCACACCTCTGGCGGTGAAACTGCTGCTTTTTGATTTTCCCAATCTCCATATTTTCCTACTTCAGTTTTTCACATGCAATGTATTGTATTTACTAAGATATTGAGTAGAGTACATTAGAATTTTAGAGAATGGCATGTATATAAATATGTGTGTTTTCTCCTCCAGCCTTATCACATGACAATATGATTAATATCAGCACACCAAGTCAGAGTAAACCTTATAAATATTTAATCTTTGTCCTTATAAATGCATGAATAAAGTAGCAGTAATAGGTGTAACAACGCTGCCACACTGCACCTCTCCGCTACTTTTATTTCAGATTGTTTTAAAAAAAATCATGCATTGCATATTTTTCAGTTGTAAAGAAACTGAAAAATAAGATAAAACCTGGGAAGATTTAGAGCAACAAGCAGCAAAACTCATCATCTTGTAGGTTTCCTCTTCACTCAAGGGCAGGAATCTAAACTCAGCTATCTGTGGGGTCCTGCATATGCAGACAATCTTTTATGAAGTTAGAATTTCAGTTTGAACTTCCCTTTTATAATCTTTCACAGGCTTTTACTTCCAGTCTTAATTAGTATGCTGCTGTTTGACTGTGAGCAAGGTGTTTAACTAGTGGGCTAAGGTGAGAAAGGCTGCCACCAGCTAAAGAACCCTTGGCCACAGTGAGACAAATGGGGTTCAGTAATGTAAGTGCAAATATGTGCAGCCAACATCTTCAGCAGCAGTTGGACTTAAATTCCTTTTAGCTGGCTTCAAAGGCAGTTGTGCTTGTAAATATCTCGTGCCAAAGACAACCTGACACAGAAACCTTTTTTCACTTTGCTTCTAAGTGCTGCATTGAAGCTGTTCAGTACATGAGAAAACCTTCTATCCATTCAAACCTAAAAACACACTACATTTGGTATCTCACTATCATTTGGCACATGTCACACTTCAGTGCAATTTTTTAGTCTTATAGAGGCTAATGGGACATAGCAAGCCTGTTGATTACAATACCAACATATCAATGACAGCAATACAGGCATGAATATCCCTAAAATTTCTTTGGTTCTTGCTCTAGACATTAAGAAGTGGTGCAAATCAGCTGTTCACTGCAGCAATTTGGTATTTGATTTCTTTCAAAAATATTCTTGTTCTGCACCAGACACTCTTCTCAGGAGGAGCACACAGGGGAAAAACCCCTGCACACTTTGATATTAAGCAGTGGCAGGGAATGTTCAGCTGTTCATGCTGCTCACTTGGTTTCACATTGCTGTGCTTCCTTCCCTCCAAAGAGAGAAATTCTTCTGTGCTGGAGGATTTGATTCGTGGCTCTGCACTGCTGCTCTCTGGATGGGGAGGAATGCTTTAAAACTATTGACTAATGTCCACAGGCAGCTGGGGAGCCATCCTTCCCTTTACAGAATCTTTGCACACAGATCCCATCTGGGGAAGATGTGTGGCACAACCCTCAAGGCTGCCAGCATGCATAACCCTCCTGTGACGTATAATCAAAGCACCAGAGTCCCTCAGCAAATATTATACACTGCCTGAGCGTTCCAGGCTCCGAAATTCAGCTTTAACTCTGACATCTACACTCCCCTGAGCTGGCTTGGTACAGCACTTGAGTCACACAGAGGCAGACAAAATGACCTTGTGAATAAAAATCTGCTATGCAAACTTTCTAGTTAGAAAACTCCACTGCCATTTGCCTTCCAACCCAAACACTACTCCGTGATTTCCCATTGTGGCTGAACAAACCTGCACTCAGAGTTCTTGCCCAGGAGGCAGATTGATCTGCACAAAGTCAGTGGGGCAGGGAAGGGAGCTGCCTTCAGGTGCTGGTGGCTCCTCCAGCACCACAAAGCAGCAGATGAGGAGATTCTGCCTCTGACCTCAAGAACTTTCTTCCTTGCCTTATGCTGCCTTCATCCTGTTTGCCATAAAATGATTAATCTGACCATTGTGCTGAGTCAAACAATAACTGCAGTAGGCACAGTGTCTATATTGTCATTCTGTAAAATAAGAGTTAAATGCAGTCCTCATGCTGTGAAAAGCAGGGAGGCAGATGATATTCAAAGCATTAGACCAACAAATAGTGCATTTTTAGAGGATTAAGTCCATTCTTCAGGTATGTGTCACATGGGACTGAAGGTCAAGTACACAGAACAACCTGATCAGCAAAATAATCCTCCAGAAGTACCTTGCATGGAGAGACTTCTTATTATTCTGAAACAGAAATTATTAAGGGGGAAAAAAAAATGGGAAAAAAATCCAGAAGCCTAACTTTCTCAAGGATTAGTTCTATAAATACAACATCATTCAAAAAGAATCAGAAACTTAAAATATTTCAGTTATTCTGAATATTTTCTACTTCTGGATTTCAGATATTATTCATATCACGAGGGTAGCGCTGTGGATTTGTTTTAGCTGATTATATTAAACCAATACTTTTTAAAAATTCAAAAGGCTATAAAAGCCTGCACGTATCTGCTGTCTGTGTGAATAAGTTTGAGGTCTTGACAGTGGAACGACTGCTCAAGTTGACAGTTCTTCTGGAAACTGAAGATGCTGTGCTGTGGCCTGCCTTTCACATCCTTGAAGCTTATTGTGCAAAGCATCCTTCTAATCACACGGTAGGCAGACTCAAATCCACTGCATGAGTATCAGTTAAACCAAGGAGGATGCATTTCCCAATGCCGGACACAAGAATTCCTACATAATTTCTGTCAGAACCCCATCTCTTTCTGTTACATTGCTAAACCACCACTAAGATCAAAAGCACATAAAAAATTGTGAAGGATGCAACTCATCTGCTAAATTTCTTAAAGTTCTTATAAGCCTTTTTTTTTTTTCTTTTTTTTCCTCAGAACACAGATCAAAGGGGCATGAAGTTAGAGATGAACATTCACTTGATTTTCTGATTTCCCAAGAACAACAATAGACAAGTAAAGTAGTTGCATCACCCTCTCACAACAGAGCAATGAAAGTTCTGATTCAAATTCGTTGGATTTCCCCAGGACTTACAGATGGCCCAGTATGGAGAAGAGAAAGCAAATAGAGAATCTGGATATTTGTGCAATTCTTTTCAGCAAATCCTCTCTGCATTTTTTGAAGAAAGTCTCTGAATTACTTGGAGCACAAGTACATTGGGAGATAAGGAAATATCTACGTAAAATATGGTGCAAGGTGATTGAGCTTGAATGGGTTTACATTAACAAACAATTGGCACCAGCTGATGATCAAGTTCAAAATCTTGACACGGAGTCAATGAAGAAATCAGATTGGAAATCATCATCATTTCATGAACCCTATTTAACACCTCCCCAAGTATGCCAAACAGCAATCCAATTTCCAGAAATATTATTTTTTGGATCTCTGTATTCCAGGAATACTCTACAGGCAACACCTGCCATCACGTCGGGAAACCACTTCAGGGAGAGACTCTGCCGTCACTACAAACCAAAGCACTCCCAGCTCGGGCAGGCACGACCTCTTCAAAGAGTACCTGCGTGTCACCTCACTACCGAGCATTGTATCCAGAACCTGTCCCACCATTCTGCAATCTAAAAACATTGCCTGAGGTGTTTGTTTCCTTTTCCAGTCCCATAATTGCAGTCGGTTTCTGCAGCAGATTCTGACATTCTCCTGTTTGTTGGCTGAACTCATTCTGTCATGAAAGGTCGGAAAGCAAACACCTTCAGAATGTCAATAGGTGTTTAAAGTATTCCACCTCAGCCTGAATTTCTTATGTGCTAACCATCGAGTGTTGATTCAGAGGTCATTAACTTTAAGGTGGGCAACTTGAGACTATAAAGAGAAAATTTTCTCTTTACTTACCTTCTTCAATAAAAATTTGAGTCCAGGTCACATTGACCATTAGCAGCATTTCAGAGCAAGATGAAAACTATTGCTCTTCTTTAATCCTCCTTAATAGTTCCATGATGTGTACTTAATGACTGTGACATTTAATATATTTACATTTCAGGAGGGTGGCTTGCCTAACAAAAGAGGATGTCATGCTGCAGATCTATTAAACCTGACTTTCCCTGATTTACCCGAGTCCTGGGAAGGAACTCTATCACAAGTCAAAATAAATCACATCTATTGCTATATAACATTTTCTTCCTATGTGAATTTCAAAGGCACTTTACAAATACAGTTCAGGTTCATTATTTCTAGTAAGAAAGCAGAAACTTGTTGAAAGCTGCCCAGTTTGCTGGTACCAAAGCCAGGAACGTAGTGCTGGTCCCCTGCATGGAGTTAAAAAGACTCAGCTGCCCAAGAGTAGATTAAGACAGGCCAAACAAGCGCTGAATGTGTAACTGCAAGATGGTAGTAAACGAGTGAATTTGTGAGGAAATCACACGAAAAGGAAGTGTTAATGATTCTCAGAGGTATAACCCTAAAAATTTCTAACAAAAAGCTTCTGCAAATCACTCTTTTCCTTATTTGAAATAATAACAAATTAAGAGGAAAATTATTGTTAAATTTAGACCATAATTGAGGTATATTTATTAAACTATAGCCTGTACTCCCCAAATTGAAATTATTTTTGACCAAGTCTTCTTAGGTTTTTTGTCTGCATTTTACATTAAGATTCCTTTTTTTCCTTTAAAAAGAGAAGAACCACGAGAAATAATGTCATTTTTTGCATGGTTTTAGGCTGGTTGTAGTGTTGTCTTTAACACCTCTTTGAAGTTCAATAATCTTTAATGGAATTGAGTTTTAAGAGCTCATTTTGAATCCACCCTATTCATCAGAATAGCTGCAGAAAAAATTACACCATGTGCCAGATCATCTATAAACCCCATACATTTTAAAATTCAGTTTGAAAAAAGAAACCTACCAGAAAAATCCCACTGAGAGTATCAAGAGAGAGTGGGAGAACTGAATATACATATTATTTTAAAGCTTGTGAGCTTATTTTCTCTAAAAATAGTGATCTCTCTACCTTGTTTCTCTTCTTTTTTTTTTTTTTTTTTCCCAGTATGGAAGAATAACAAAAGGAAACAGTTATTTTCATGTTCTTAATCACTTAGTGCATGTTTGCTTTCAAACACTACCTTCAAACCGGACAAATAAGACCCAGTTTCGCAGAAGACAAACAGGCATCAAAATGTTACCATGAAATGCAGGACATTTCAAGTCAAGGGGACTTCTTGTTTACCAAGCGAGGAGCAACTGCAAATGGAGTTTACAGTGAGGTTGTGTTTCAAGCACAGCTTCCTGTTTGATAGATAAATGACAGATCTCTCAATGAACACCACAGCAGTTTAATTGAAAACAAACAAAAAGGCTAGCTGGCCTCTGACAAACAAATCAGAGACTGAATAATGAAGTAATCTCTGCACACTGCTCCAGTTTGCCAGGCAGTGTCTGTTGCTTTTATCCAGCAGCAATTTAAACATTTTTGCTTATTTCTTGTTTCTTTTCTTTGCAAGAACAGATAGACAGAACTGCTAGTAGCCTTCTCCATTAATATGCCATATGCATGCTGTGCTCCAGCTGTCATGTTAAAAATACATAAGGCTAAATTAAAAACTGCTGCAAAGCCTTTTGGTGGCAATCAGATAACTCTCTATGTAAAATATGATTTAAAATGATAATATTTTCCACACATTTCTTATCAGTAATATAGCTGCAGGATAAAAGAATACTACATTTTGATAATTATCCTTTATGGACACTCTGTGTCATACCATAAATAAACTGCATTTCTCAATAGCATTTAAAAGTGCAAGTACTGAGTCATAGCTTCAGCTGGTACAAACAGTAGTGAATCCAGCAATTTTCACCAGCTTGAGTGTCATGATCAAATGAGAACAGCTTTTCTCTTTGGAAGGAAAATAAACCCTCGCGAAGTAGTTACCAGACTACTCAGTAAATGCAGTCAACTGAAATATGGTGCTCAGCCAAAATCAGACCAAGTGGAAACAGTGAAGTAAAACCCTTAGTAATTTTTTTGCAAGATCGTGATGCCAGGATGGATTGTTGCTTTGGACACAAGAAGGGAAAGCAGAAGGAAATGGAAGCTGGCAAATGTAAAGCGTGCATCATACTTGATATGGCCGTGAACACAAGAAAGTTCTCAGTCTGAAAGCCAGTGGGATTTTGGGAAGCTATCTGATCGCAGGAGGAAGATGAATCTCACAGCTGAGGCTGCACAAGACCCTCCTTCATGCATTACACTTCAAGCAAATGCATTTTAACTGGCTTAGTCACAACCTTGCCCACCCTTCTGCCCACAGCAGGGGGACAGGGGAAGAAGTTTGTCATGCTTTTTGGACTCCTTTATCTACTCAATGTCCCACTGGTGGCATGCATGGTTGCCCCGATTTCTGCACGTGCCCTTGTCTCAAATACTCCAGGGATGCTGAGAAGCAGCGCTGGGGTGTTGCTGGCAATGTCCCAGCAGCAGTGCTGGTGACACTTGGGATTATTCTTTTCAGTAACAGAACAGTAGAAGTTGCCTTCTCCTTCCACAGCCAGTAGTGCAAGTTTTGCAGGCAGCACTATGTCCCACTGCTGACAAAAGCAGAGAAGAGCCATGAGGCTCCGTCCTGGGCAACCAGCCCCACCCCTGTGGAGCAGAGGGTCCAGAACTCGGAGCGCTCCACGGCCTGGCTTCACTGGCTGTGCAAGGCTTTGTGTCCAGTAATTTGCAGACACAGAGTGCTCCAAATCCAATAACGCTGTTACTGGGTCCCTAAAGGCCACTGCTGGACTTGGGACAGCAGATCTCATAAAACAGTACTCTGTGAGGGATATGGAAAATCCTTCCTCTGCAGATAAGGAGACTATAACCTAATACATCATTTCAGGCTTTCTTTGGCTTTGTTCTTACACATGGGAAAGAAACCCATCAAAACTACTGTTCAGCTGTACAGAATTTTTTTTTTTTTTTGCACAAAGGTGAATAACTGTCAAGTCAAAAAATATTGGGCACATACAGATAATAATTTTAATTAAAAATATATTGTCCTACTGCATAATAAAGTCTAACAATTCTTCCCTCTAACTACAGGAAGTAAAATTCTAAATATATGGTCATTCTATTTACGATAAGAAAAGTATTGTGGATCAACCAGCTATAAGAAAGGGATTAGAATAAATAAGTTCCTGTGCTGTACATCATGAAACATTACTACGTAATTTTTAAAAGACATATGAAATTAATTTTATATTGAATAACAGGGTAGCTTCATTATGCATTTTATAGTAAGATAATAAAAGATCTATCTTGTTCACCCTGTAGTTTCGGGCTCAAGATAATAGTCTGCATCATTCTGAGAACAATACATATATAATAATACAAACAGAAACTAAATCACAGATTTTTAAATATGAGAGGGCAATAAAGCAGTGTTGGAACATTATTCTGAGATGCAAGTGCACTGACAATGCAAAATTTCTCTCAATTGCTGAAGCTTTTCACACCAGAAAATTCCACTGAGACGGACTTTCCCTGATAATTAAAATATGTGGTAGTTCAACAAGACAAGAGCTATTTTCTTTTGTCATGGCATGTCTAACCTGGGGTTCAGCACTGGTGCAATGGACTGAACTGAACAGGGCATTGCCAAGAAAAATCTACAAAATACCTCAATTGCACGTAATACCACGGGAATTAGGTTATTGCTGTCCAATGCTGCCACAAATAGGATAAACCCTAAACACATCCAGTGTAAAACAAGGGATACATTGACCCTTCTGCCTGTTCACCCTCCTCAGATAACACACAATACAGAGCTCCATGATCTTATTCAGTATGTTCTTTTCCTTTTCGTATTGAACTCTGTAATCAAAAATGGAATTTTAAACCCTTTTACTTAGATGCACTGGTTCAATACACTGTGATAAGTTCCACAGGTCTCAAGCTCAGCCTTCAGGGCCAGTGCAGGTTGAATGTGCACTGGGTGGATGGATGGATGGCACCTGAGGAATGTAGCCAAAGTACTGTGGAATTGCACAGCAAACGCAGATGTGGACAGCATATACACTCAATGGTCATTTAGCAAAACCTTCAAGACTTCTCAAAAATCACTGGCTCAGCACTGAAAGAAATAGATTACCTCTCTATTGCTAAATCATTAAACATAGTGGGTTAATGAATCTATAATGAAACAGAAGATCAGCATTTTATTTTAAGAAGAAAGCATTCAAGTTTGATTTGAAAGCAACAGAGCTTTTTTTCTGGGACAGAAAATGAGTACTTCACAGTAATTTTAACCCAAGCAATTGATCTGGACAAACACAACTCCAACATTCAGACTTGAACAATTCAAATTGGTCAGACAGGTTTTCTCCATCTATTAGTTATACTAACCTTGCTAAGTGTTTGAAGGAAATATCATGCATCTGTTATGCAGGACAAACTTGCTTCTGAATCATGTTAAATATAAATATGTCATTTCCTTGACAAGATCAACTTTGGCAGCTTTTTTCAGGGGAAAGACCAGTTCAGGGAAGTCTCCTGAGTGAGGGAACGCAGCTGCTTTTTGCGATAGGAACTCAGGTGGAATGGGAACATGGCATCAATCTTTCAAGCAAACCTGTCCCTTTCACATCAGTGACTGACGTGCCAATTCCCAGGTCGTGAAGGAGTCTATGATTTACTTCCTCGCAGTCTGGTGGCTGGTTTTACTTTGGTTTGGTTTTTTTCTGTTTGTTTGGGGTTTGGGTTTGTTGTTTTTTTTTTTTTTTTTAATTTCAATTTACTAGAGAACTAAATCAATCATTGCAACATTATGCTTCTCTTTTTCTTTCCATTGGGTACACACCCATGTTTCTCTCTGCAATATGTCCTGGAATCATCTTACTATTACATTTCTAAAGGAAGTTTTGCTTTCTTAACCACCTATGTAATACAATATGCAGCATAACACACCCATCTACCTTGTCTTATCTTATCTTGGATGGCGGAGAGCTCTGAATCAGTCTTGTCCAGGAAAATTTGCCTGTGGTAAATTTATAATTACGAAAATTATTACAAAGCTCAAAATTATGATAAAGCTCAAACCGCTTCTTTCAGATCCACCAAGCTTTTCGTGACTTTTTTCACTGCATAGAAGGGAAAAAATTGGAATTCTAGGAACAATGTTCCCTTTCCCTCCTCACCCAGGAATCTACAATGTGGCAGGATGATAAGAAGGAGCTGGCAGCCGCTGTGCTCTTGGTGGTTAGTCAAGGTATCTACATCACCACGAAGAAGAAGGAGCTCCTAGAACCTCAAACTGCCTTTTCTTAAAGAGAGGAAAGAGGAATTACCTCAAACCAAAGAACCAGCCGAAAGAAAAGACTTCAGAATGAATCAACAAAATGAACAGTAACAAATTGCTGTCACTGATTCAGCAGTTCTATTTTCTAAACTCTCCTGAATTCACTGAATGTGCCTCATATGGGGACTACCTTTCACTTCAGTTCCCTTTTACACTCAGGAACTCTTCTTTCTAATACAAAAATCAGACCTATTTCCTGGCTCTTATCATTCCCTCTGATGCTCAGTAACTTGTTTCATTCTCTGACACTGCTTGTCTTCTTCAGCCTTCAATTAATCATATAAATAGTTGAAGCAACTATATTATTTGTTTTTGCCTGAAAAGACAAATCATGGAATATAATGATGCTGATTCATCTTTTTTAATTAAAAATAAGAAGCTTGGAAAGCAGTGTAGGATTGAAAAATGTAAGTAATTTAATTTTTCCTACTTTTTTTTCTATTACTGTTACAGAGGTACTGTTTCCAGCCATCAGCTCTCATATCTAAATTTTAATATCAGTGGTATAATTAGAAGTCACAGAAATGCAGCTGAAATACTTAATGTCTAGGAAAAGAAAAGTAATGTGATTACATTGTATCTATGTATGATTATTAAGCAAATAGTTGTATGGTGTAAAACCAAGAACCAGAAAATTACCCCAAGTATCTCATTACACAGTATAATTTCTCCAGATGCCCAATTCAAAGTCCATAAAACGTTCATTTTCTAGGTCTTAGAATAAGTTTCATATTCATATTGCTATTAATTGAATAAACAAGATTAGCTGTGTTGCATCTTTAGTGTCTTTTCAACTTTATATGCAAACTCATTAATATACTCCCTTTCCCTTCTAAAACTTGTGCTTTGTTGAATGAAGACTCACTTTGCAGATTTTCATTACATCTTGTTTCTTTGCAACATGTCAGAGGATTGCAAGGAAATCAGTAGCTCGAGTGCTTTTTGAAAACTTTGGCAGCCCACAAAAAATATCTTTGCACTTCAACAGAACTTGAAGTAAAACTTCTAGAAGTTTTATTCAAGAACTCCAAGAAAAAATTCTATCTGAATAACTTAAGTAACAGCAAATATTGGGAATTATTACACAGGTTGCAAACAAACAAAATATATTCTATGTAGCTTACAATGGAAACAATGAGAAATAAATACTTTTGAGTTTCACAAACCTCTCAGCTACAGGGAGTTTTATGTTTGTTAAATCTATAAACATAAACACAGACTCTATTCAATTATTTAAGAAAAAAAAATTGGTTTATAGCAAGTAGAGGGTGTATGAGAAAAAAAAAATTGAAAAACAAATATTATCCACCTAAAATATAAATGACAAATTGAAATTAAGGGTCTCCTGCAGACATCACATTCTTTTTATTGGGGAATAAGGAATAACATGGCAAATAACAAGCAGAAAAGTGTATTTTCAAAATTAGCATTAACCAAACATCAGACATGGATTAAAATGTTTTGATTTTGAGGTTCTAGTTTATAGGATTTTTCATAGTGACAAAAATATCTGACAGACTGTAAAATATTCAGAGCAGTTAAGTTTTTCAGTGCCAAAAGGATGTGAAACTCAAGAGTCATGCACACATCAATAATCATGATATCCACGAGATACCAGTGAGTGTATCTAATGTTAAAGGTTATGTGCTTTAAATCTGCTGGTAGTGAATTATTTACACTCGTTGTAATTAATGTATCTTGTTGATTCATAGGTTTGGCAAAGATTTTAGTAAACCTGTGAGTTTGGCTGTTCTGACCTAAACATAACTCAAAAAAAACACAAGAAGAAAACCAAGCAACTAGAAAACATAAATAAATGCGAGGGGGGAAGGATTTTCACGAGTTTCCAGGATGTTTGAGTTCCAGGTTTGGTGCTCAGCATGGGGTACTGGAATATGAGATTTAACAATTCACTGAGATAAAAGGGTGATTCACAGTTCCTAGAATTACCTCTATTATAAAACAACACCACCCCACTTACTCCTGAACATGATCTCTTCTTAAGGTTTGCTACCAACATGAGAGGTATTTATGCCTTCCTGTAGATAGATAATACCAGCTGACAAAATGGTGAAGTATTACTGAGAGTTTCCTCATAAACAGCTATAATTCTGGTAAATGGGTCTTATGGCTGTCGTGGACAGCCCAATAATTCTAATAATTTTCTTATTACCAGTTGCTCCTTGCCTTCACATTAGTTGGATCACTAACATACAGTTTTCAGTCTCCAAAAGTGACAGAGAGGAGAGATTCTATTGACAGCTCATAGAAATGAACTTGATAACAAAGTTCCATTAATGTATTAGCTAAAATAAGAGCACTGCTGTTATTCATATGATACAATTTGTTAGTTTAAATAATAAGATAGATACTATTCTGAGAGCATTCTGAGCATCCAGAACATTAATAAGTACAGACAGGAAGTTGCAGGATTCTGACATTTTAATTTTTAACTGTATTTCATGGGCTGACATTAGGATTTGGTCACACTCATTCAGAATCTTATTTGAAAATAGTCCTATTCTCAAGAAAAAAACAGGATAATCTACACAGCAGAAGTGGAAAACTGGGGATGTGGGATTTGAATTGATCTTGAACAAACCTTGGAATACCAGATATACCAATTGCCTTGACCTATTAAATGCTAAGCCTAAAGTTGATTAAAGCCAAAAAAATATAGAGAGTCAGTGAGTATACAGACAGCATTCCAACACAGAAAGAGGAAATAGGAAAAGCTTAAAACCCTCCTATTGAGACATGTTGGCAATTTTTTAGTACAGTGGTTAATAAAAAGAGTCAGTAGATGAGGAGTTGCTTCATATGGGCAGGAATTGAAGGTAGGATATACTGGAAACATAGCTAAGAGGGAAATCCTGGCCCAGGAGCCAACCCCAGTACACTCACAGACTACGCTAAAATCACCTCTCCCTATTGGTGTTAGCAGTGTGGGATCCCCTGGGATCTTTTCCTCACCCATGGTAGCCTGTGTGTCTCTTTAATGGCAGAAAATATTTTCCTACTGAGGCCCCACTTATAACCAAGCAATGCCAGTAGGAAACATCCAGTTAACTTCAGAAGGCCTCAGATCCAGCCCTGTCTGTAGAAAGGTTTTCTGTATTGAATACGCCAAGACTCGCTGTGATTATTCTCCATTTTGCCAAGGCTTCAGTTTCCCTATAAGGGGTTCAAGCAAGCCTTGAAGTGAACTTCAACAGGCCAAACCCCCTTTCCACTCGGAACAGTGAGAAATAAAGCATGAACAGCTTACAGCTGGTTTGCACCTCACGTCCCATCGACTGCAACAATTTCAACGGCTGAGGGATCTTTTCCCTTCCTCATGTCATGCTGCCACTTAGGGCACATGCATAATGTTTTCTTTTATTTTGGTTAATGCTTATTACTAATGTATGTAACATGTGGTAGCCTGTTATGAATTCTATTAAATGTTAATGTAAACATCTGCTTGAGTTCATTTGTATACTGATATATCAGGCCAAGAACTAAAATTGTTACCCTCTGAGTTGCTTTTACATGATGTGCTCGTCCAAGGAGAAAGAGACAAGAGAAAGGAATCTGTTAAATTGACACTGGGCAGCTAAACTTCTCTAAATCATTGACACTATAAAAGATATCTGTATCAAAGCAACAGAGATTAAAGGTAAACAGTTAAAACATTTCTTGCAAGGCTCAGGAGTACCAGTGTCTATTAAAGCATAAATAAAAACCTCAAGGAGAGTGCAATTGGAAATATCACAGGGTGAGGAAAACAGGAATGAAGCCACTTGTACAGGCAGGAATAGTTACACTCACTGGACATGTTCAGCTTGTCAAAAAATGTCATAATTCTCAGACACAATCACAGGTCACTCACAGAAGAATCACCCTGAGGAGCAGCATCTGAGAAAAGCAGATAAATAATAGTTTCAACTGTTACAGCTCATATAAAAAGAAATAAATATGGCCAAACAAGCAACAGCAACCTTGGAATGTGAACCATTACTCAAATACACGCCTTAATTCAAGAAAAACTGGGAATCATTAGAGAAAATGTGCTCTGTTCTATCATGCAAGAAAGCAATTATCACCTTCCTCTTAATGTGATTTCAAAGCTTGATTTCAGACAAACCATCTCAAAATTAAACAGACCTTTAGAAAGCAGAAAAATATTCCCATGGACTAATCATTGAGGGATGATAAGAATATCATTAGTCACATCAAACATGAGAGCCACCCACAAGAACCTGACATGCTGGAGAGCAAGGAGAGTTTCTACTGCATGTTGTAGTCTGTGAAAGCAACGAGCTGAAAACTAAATTACTGACAGATGCATGCACAATTTCTGACTTACACAATCAGTGTAGCTCTTCAGCTCTCATGGAGGCACCTCCCTTCTTTTAGGTGAGCACTGCAGGACACAGATTTGCAGGGCTCTTTAACAGTTCTGGGCTACAGGATTCAACACTGCCTCCCAGGTCCTCATGCTGGCCCACAGGCAGCTGAATACCTACAGACACTGTAAAGAATCACTAATTCACCCAGCAGCTTTATAACCACAAGCACGGTAACACTGTGTGGAACTCCAAATCTCCTTAAGTCCTGACATCAACAAATTGTGTGCATGAGGTTTGTTTCTCCCAGCCACCTGAATAAGTGATTGGAAGGTCTGGCAATAAAAGTCAGCTCAGAGGATCAATCCTATTTTTTGTGCCTTTTTTCAGTACTGTGCCTTTGATTGGCAATCCCAATTAGAAGTGGTGCCATCCAGTTCTACTAATTATTGTCCTGCCCAATCCTTGTTAAGTCTGAGGGAAGTTAAGATTGGAGAAAAGTTGGTGAATCAAAAGAACCTGTGGGTTTTCATGTTATCTGCTGACGTACTGTCACTGAAGCATGTAGAATAACAAGATAAAACAGGTCAGGATGGATAGTGAAGTAATGGTAAGGGGCAGTAAACTAAAACAGGCATTTTAGGTTTCATGGGTTATAACATTTAGAACACGATTGTAACTGTACTAATTGTCTCCCTCTTGGGAAGCAAAAATGGAGCATCAGTGGTCTCTAATGGCAATGCTATGGAGGTTGATGAAAATGTCGGTGGAATGTCTTGAGGACTTGGAAACTAATTGGATTAGTGCTTATATAATTAATAGGATTACTCTGACTCTGCACATTAATAGGATTTTTCCTTATCAACTCCAAGCTTAAATGTTATGAAACTGCATGTCTCTGTACACCTCCCCCAAGAAGTGTGTGAATCACGACAGTAGCCACTCTCATAACCACGAAGCAGTTTCTCTCAAACCTCCCCCCTGAATATATTTATCTGCTGTTTGCAACATCTTCTGAATAAAAATACACCCTCAACCCCATAAATGTTTTCCAGTGTCTTCTGTACACCTTTACCCCTTATAAACTGAATTTTCCAAGCATGTACATATATACTGAAACAAGGTTTTCACTGAACACATAATACCATGTCCTCTCTCAAGGCTTGGGATTACTCATTTTGTTTTATTTTTTTCTCCCTTCAACCAATTTCCAATCCATTAAGCTGCTCTACTTTTCTCTTTTCAGCAACTATTTAACTTGGACATTAACCTGCGTGGACCTTTGTGGATGGCCACAATCTCTTAAACACTTTTCTTTGCAATATACTTTCATAGGTTGCCAGTAACATTCTTCTTAGAGAAATATGAAGGGGAAACTAATAATCCTTAGGATGGCATCTTTGCTGTCACTTTTAGCTTTTGACCTCCCAGGAAGCTTTCATATGAAAACTCTGATAAAAAAAATAAATCTTTTGGTCAAAGTACAGTATTAAATCAGTGTAAATGAATCCAAGCCAGTGCATGACTGTTTACAGTACCTATTTATATAGCAACTTATACAGACCAAACAGGTCACATAGAAAGGAAAGCTGCCAGAAAAATCCTTTATTATTCCCAGGTACTTTTCTTAACCATCTCTCACCTGATTTTGATCCTTTTCATACATCTATCCTTGGCACAGAGTAGTAGATGATAATTTGCAACTCTGCCACATTATTTGCCATAATAAAAACTTAATTATTCTATTTTAGTTTTTAATTGTCAGTTTGCCCCTCAGGCCCCCAGGATCACACATTACTCTAAATTTTGTAATAGTTGTTAACCCACAGACTCATATTACTTTTTTCCTTCAATTAAATTCAACAGCATTTTAATTAACTTCTCAGAATATAACTTTTTTTTTTTTTTAATGCTACTTACCTTCCTAGTTGGTCATTCATACTTTAATAATGAACAACTGTCAGGTATGATATATTTTTGTTAATTTCTATTATTTCAATCTTTTCCTCAATAATTAAAACACCTTTCAAAATTACAAGTGCTGTACTTAAATTCCACTTGCAGAAGATATTGATGTAAATTACGTTTCATGCTGAAGATACTTTCTGTGACTACCTCCAGCTGCAAAGAGAAAGAAAGCTCTTCAGAGACAAAAATAATTGCCCATACAGATTGTATTCTGTGTCTCTGCCTTGGCTGTCTCAGCAGTCATGTCTTTCCTCATCTCCTTGTGTCCCCTATCCTGGAAGAATATAATCATCATATTTACATAGGAAATTGAAGTTTCTTTGGTATTTATTAATTCAGTTTCCTTCCAAGAATTGAGTGCCAGTTATTAGCTAGATCAGCTGCAGTCAACATCACGCAACCAGCCTGTGATATATTGTGTTATATAATTACATAACAGAGGATGATACTCCTGCTTGCTGACAGGTAAGAGTTTTGGATCCTTGCATGGAAGTTTTTTTCTCTGCATGGGTACAATTTCCCATTGGCTGATATGCCACTCAGATTTCAGCAGAAGTCACCCTGCCCGAAGATGGAAGACAGCCAGCATTCCCCCTCCAAATCTCAAGACTCAATCATGAAAGAATTTTCTGTCCTGGAATCTTCAACCTTCAAGCACTTTGCAGTTTAGCAGATGTGGTGGAAAATAAATTTACCATAAGGTACTCGAGGTTGTGATGTATGCAGAGTGTTAAACACTCCGGAATGACCCCAGGAATACATTAGCAGGGAATGCAAGATACACTGTGATGCAGGAGCAGTGCTGGAAGAGAAACTCGTGGCAAACTCTGAGCTTCATTAAGCTGTAACTGCTGAGAGGCCACGATCATCACTTCCAGCTAGACCACAGTGCAACACAACCAGCTGCAGAAGAGGAATGGGGTGGCTGCTGCTGGCACTTCTCCACCCCTTATGAATGAATTCAATATACCAGCTGAGGCTAAGAAACTTGTATAACCTGTGAACACTAAAAAAAATACAATTCAATCTTTACCTTTACAGCTGTTTCCTATGACAATTGCATTTGTCCTTTGGGTTTGTTTTTTTTTTTTTTTTTCTTTCTTTGCCATGATTATAAGATGTTGAGCAGCACACAGGTTACCAGGAAATCCAGGTCTGTTTCAGATAAAACTGTGTTGGATCAGAAACTCCAGGACATAGAAGCCTTGGGATTTTCATTTATAGAACCAAATTTTCTTGCTTTCCTTAAGTTTTTTAACTTATCATTCTTCAAACTATATGTGAGCACCTGAGTTTACAAGTGTAGAACTGTAGCTTGAGGATTTGGGGTATATTTACCTCATCACAGGACAATGCTGCCAAGCAAGTCAGTAGATTCAATACAATCTATTCAATGAGAACAACCAATCTAAGCAGTGCTTTTTACCATGTAAAAACTAGTATTCATCATTAAAATTAGCATGTGTGTTTAGTTTGGCCAAAACCACCTCAATGCACAGTTACACCAATTAAGTTCCCTTTCTTTATCACGATAATCAACATCTACCACATGTTGTACTCAACCAGAAAGATCAGGCTCCTTCTCATGGCTGTTGGATGTCAACTATCTTTGACAGTGTGTTGATTATGACATTCAAAGGCAAAATTATCATTTATGTAGTCATACTGGTGTTGGCTTTTGGTCTGTGTCTTCTGCAGAGGGGAGTGTTGCCATGGCAGCACCAAAGTCAGCGCAGGCCACAAAAGCTGCCCAAGTTCAGGGATCTGGTGTCCTCTCTGCTCTTGGTTGCCATGGCTGCACTGCTAGAAGTACCAGCTAATTTAGCAAGTTATAATCTGACCCGATGCATTTGCAATCTGTGTTTTAAATTGCTCTGTAAAACCAACTCTGAGACTGTGAGGACAAATTCTAGGAAACAGTTCTGCCATTTCCAAAACTTCCTAAAGGAGATGCTGGTTGGGAAACAAGAACAAAGTGATATCATCTCCCAGAAATAAAGAAATGCAGCTAACACACTTAGATGTTTAGCATAGTTCTTCATAAATGTGCTACCTGACCATGTGTAGAAGCCACTGGTGTTTACCTCCCTCCACCCACATTCCACTGAGGTTTACACACTCACTGTGACAAATGGTGAACTGTGTCTTCTGACCAGTGCCCAACTCAGCTCATTCCAGTGAAACAAGTGACAAGATTCATTGTGTAGGACAAGGGGAAAGTATTCTTTCTTTTAAATACCCAAATAGCTCTAGAGTGAAGTCAAGAACAAGTCATGCCACATTCCAAAGGATCTAAGAGGGAAATACTGAAAATTATTTTTTGGTTTGTTTGAGTCTAGCTAGAAAGCCTCCAACCCAAGTATGTCACCCAATACATGGATTTTGTCATCAAGTTCAGTATATTATCAAAACATCCAGATTAATATAAATCAGGCAAGTTCTGTAGCTTTTTAGACTGCAGACTACAGGAAAAATGGGTGAAATTAGAGAAATGTCAATGTTTTTCCCTACCAGAAGATGATGATGATATTCTCCAGATGAGATTCAGTCATATTTACAGGTATAAGAGCAGCAAATCCATTTAACCTTCCCCAGTTTTTACTTCCCAAGTGTTCACGGTACTAATGTCACTATTAGTAGCATCAGTCACTCCTGAGTGGGTTGAACATCTTTGTTTTTCAATGGGACGGGAATAGTGTTTCCTCTGATACTTTCTAGCAAAGTTTAGGATGCAACACACTGTGCTCATACAGTCCTGTGTCTGTTTAGGGAGTTAAACAGTGGCTCTGCTGCTAGAAAAATCTTCATGAATAATGGGAGTCTCAGTTGTTCTAATTGATGAGATTTGAGTTTGAAATTAAATTACTTTCCTTAATTACCCAAAATTACTCCACTAAAAATAGTTTGTAAGCATATTTTTTATCCTTCTGTCTACTTTTTTTTTTAGGATCATCATTCAAAATCGGAGGAAAATTGTTCCTACTCTAAATGTTTGCCAAATACTATTTTCTTTAAAACAATGTGCAATTTAAAAAAAAAAAAAATTCCTGTTTATAAAGTTAACCAACTTCAAAATACATTTCTTCCTAACATTACCTATGACACAGAGAATACAAACTCCTTCCCATACATTTTCTCTTCTGGCTAAAGTTCAGTCAAAAATTCTGCATAACAAATCAGTGCAGAACTGTCCCTTCCATTTCTAAGTCAACATGCAGTGCAGAGGGAAAGTCAAGCTAATCCTTTTAGAAGAACACTGGTCAGTATTTGCTGTTCATGTCACCAATGTTCTTGTTTCCATTAATTATGTTTCCTCCCTTGGTTAAGCATCATGACCATAACTCTGCAACAAGCTTGCAGTGTCCTTGCAGAGCATCACAAAGGTCTCTTCCCCATTTGTACAGTTCACCAAGCACGTAGATGAAATATAACTAACACAAAACAGCTTCTGAACTTACAGTTTTCCTTGAAAAGGAAGGTGTCATATTTAATCCAGGCTCCCCTTTTGCATTTGAGACAATTATACCTTTTCTTTTCCAGTCTGTCTTTCTGATGCCTCCCTCATTTACTGGGCCTTATGCTGCGGCAGAAGTTCATTTGTGTTGCTCTTGCTGAACAAAAAAACAACCTCAGTTTCCTTTTCCTAAGACTGAAGTTCAAAATCAAGAAAATGCATTCACTGCTGTCCACATTTATAACGTAGATTATAACCTTGGAACACTTAAACAAAAGCAGCATTATGAAACACACCAGTTTATCCTTCCTACTAAAAAGTATGAGATTTCCTTTATCAGCACTGGCAGGTCAAAAATTTACTTAGATGGAACATTCTTGGATGTATCCACAGAGGCCAAAGAAACCAGATACTTTTCACTAAACACAAAATCATTATGGAAAAACAGGTAGGTGTTTAAAAAATAACAGATATGAACAGGAGTTTACTTCAAGTTTGAGGTGCAAAAGTTTAGAGGGTACCTCAAGAGGAGCTCAGAATAGAAGCATCTGTTTCTTAATTCTTATTCTGTTACGGCTTGAAAAGTGGTAAAGGATGGCTGACTTTTCATGTAATTCTCTCAACTTTCAAAGCTACATCCAAGACACCGACTTCCTTGACTAAGCCTTAGGCTATCTAATCATAAAAACTGTGGTATTCAACCAAGTTTCCATCATTAAGAATTTCCTAGTATGACAACGGAGAGCCCCCACATTAATATGCACTGGAGTCAGTATGAGAGCTGCAGACCTAACTGGTGCAGCACACAGACACTCAGCACAACTTCTGATGAGCTGTTTCTAAATGGATCCACTTTAGAAGTAGAAAGGCTTGTTCTGAGGGCAGCAAGGAAGACTAGAGAAAAGAGAGGCAGTGGGAGAGCAAATGCAAAGGTAAACTCTAACTCAGAAACAACATTTCACTCTATAAATGTGACTGCTATTAAGAAACAGAGTTACTTAAACCATTTTCAAAGTCCATTATAAATTAGCAAAGACTATACATACACAGGGGTCAGAACAAAAAAGACATTTCTTTTTTGTATTTCAGAACTGATATCACTAAGCAAGTTGCATCAGAATTTCTACCCAAAATTACTGATTTCACCTTAATTCTTCCTCTCAAGATGCATTTTTGTCTTGTTTTGGGACCCAGAACAAAGACTACTTAAGATAAATGGAAAGACTGCCTCCAATGTCAATAAGATGAGTAAAAGGTCATTGGCAAAGCCACCTCTCTGGGAAAATGGAAACATAAATATATAAATGTTTTTCTATATTTACACCTGTTGTAAGCACTGTGTGAATACTTGCATCAACACTGTCATGAAACCGAAGGAGCAGACAGAAGTGAAATATTATATTTTGGGAACTGTAATATCTGCTCCTATCCCAAGAGCTGAGGCATCAGGAAGATCACGTTTAAATATAATTGAAGAAAGAACTGCTAATGGTGATGGATGTTGGTGTTCATTCACATTAACTACCAGAAAGAAAGAAAGATTGAAAAAAAAAAAAGAAAAAGTTAATTTTAGTTTTCAAGGGAGGAAATCAATACAGTGAAAGAATCAGAATTACAAATCATATTGTTCCCAAAGCAATAGTGCAGAGGAGTACAAACCTGGACTGTAAATTCAGATGAGCAGGGATCAGCTCTGGGTTTAACAAGAGCTTAGCAAAGACACCTCTCAATGTGAAGAAATTCCTGGGGGCTCTAATAAAAGAAACAACGGCAGGAAAAGAAAAGCAGCAGCCACAGCCCCCACACACCATGCACACACACCACCAGAAGTTGGGCAGATTAATTGGCATCAATCTGTTCCTCTCTGCCAGCCAGGTATGGGAGTTTACAGACAGATAATGAAGTCTCACATAGAAGGCTTTGAGAACAACAGGCAAAGGAAATTTCCCTGTTATTCATTACTCTGGGAGGGGTAGAGTATCAAAATAAACTTTAGCAGTGCAAACTCATCATCATCATTCTGCCTTCAGCAAAAGTCTAAAATTTGCCTTCAAAGTGTGGTCAGGATGATTTCTGGACTGAAAAGAAAAGCAGAAATTATGCGATTGTAAAGATTCTTGATGGGCTTTGATATGAAACCTCTCTCTCTTATAAAGAAAAAAGTCATTGTACATTTAAACACTGATATTTCCTTTGAGACAATTGTTTCCTTTGAGGACTTAAAGCAAATATTTTTAGTTTTGCTGCTTCTCAAATACAGGCAAAATCTGTTTCCCATTTTAAACTGGAGGTGTGACAAGCTTCTCTTTAAAGAATTCATCTAGGTAATTCTCACCCAAGTTTCTGAGTAACAAAGGCAGGTTAACCAAAGCAGTTATTAGCCTTGGGCTAATATTAGTTATAACTCGCTGTACATTCTATGTCTGTCTGCCTCTCCATTTATCTTTTCTGGAAAAATAAAATACGTGTCCTATGCTACCAGTGTACAGAACAAACTCTTTGATGATTGATACTCCAGAGCATGCAGTTATTGTATGATGCATACTGTCCTCTGCTGAAAACAGGAGAACTTCCACAGAGAGCAGCAGCACGTTACTTGCTCCTTTGATTTTGTGCAAACACTTCAGTTTTAGTACCTCTAGGCAGCACTGTAAAAATATTCTGCAACAATATGAGGCATGTCTGCAGAACTTGAAAAAGTAAAAATTAACTTCATTCTCCTGAACTTTATGAAATGTGTCCCTGAACTTTATGAAAAGTTCTGGAACGTTCATTTTCCAGTTATTTGCTGCTTCTGCTGCCTGTGCTGACAAACCCAAACACACTGGATTCATCAAGATCCTGAACCAGAAGACAAATGAGAATGAAAACAAGCTGATAAACAGCTGTTGTAGGTTAAAACCACTTCAGTTACGATCCTGATTCACTGGAACTGAGAAGTACATCTCCATCCACTTTCCCTTCAGGACTCCAATGGCATGTTTAGTTTTGTGCATGAACGGTTGCTGATGTGTGATATTTTGGGGAAGCAAGCATAGCGAGATACAGCAAGTCACATTTGACTTCTCATATACATTTCCTTTCATCATTTCTCCTACACTCCACCAATAAAATTTCTTGTCCCGATTCAAAGAATCAGATCTTAGATGTTCACAGATTCTCAAGGTGCAATACTGAAGAATGATTAGCATGCAACTATCTTTCCAGAAATTCAAATACAGGTTGTCTCCTATGTGAATATATATATATATATATATATATATACACGCACACACTTACATATGGGCATCTGGTGACAGGTCATTTGCTTTTCGGGTATATTTCAGCGATTTTTTTTTTATATATATATTTTACACCCTTACCAAGGAATATCTCAAAGTTCAGTGCCTCAGGAACACAAGAAGATGTTCTTTTTATTTATAGGTATGCAACTGTATATTTTAATTCCAGGTGTGATCAATCTCCCTGTAAAGGAGCACGCCATGTTTTTTTAAGATCTTCCGGGGAACATAATTCTCATAGTAAGTGAAAGTGTAAATAAATATTCTTGCAACTGATATATAAATTATTCTAAGTGAGCAGCAGCATGTCAGTCAGGATTGATCAGGTTCTTTCCAACACCATCTTACGAAAAGAGAAAATGTTGGCTCTGGGTCCAAATATGGATGTTTTTGTGACCGACATCTGTGGAACTTTTGGGATCAATGAACCTTCTGTCATAAACTGCACGGAAGTTTTTACTGCAGGACAGTGAGCTTTTTTTTTTGGAAATTCGGGGTTGTGAAGATTATAAATATGAATTATATTTGGACCTGGAGAGCTCAACTGAAATCAGCACTCATTCTAACAGGCGCTATATTCATACATAGCGAGGGATGCACAACTCCATTACCCTACTATCAAAATTAATAAGTGCTAAAGAGAGAAAAGATAAATGGTAGTCAAGCTCATGTGCAATTCCAGGCTCAGATGCTGACTTGACACCTGTTTAACAATATTTCCTTTACTGTCTTCTACCCTTTGGCAGCCAAATCCATTTTAAGAGAAATGGCATCACAAAGAAAATTTATGCAAGTGTATATTCTTCCAGGAAACTCTTCTAACTTCAAGGATGCAGGGAAAGAAACCACATCACATGTTCCTCTAGAAGCAAGCTCAACAATATATGGTCTTCAAAGCACAAAATAGTGAGAAAGACAGTCTCTCCAATTCCCACCAAGATATACTTAAAAGCATATACAGAGTTATCTATATGAAACACACCAACAAAGGATATTTGATTACTATAAGAAAATTACCTGACAATTCATTCTCCTCTCCTCTCAAATCCAGTAAAGGAATCTCTTACAGAAATCTCTTACAGTAACAATACTGCCTATTATTTTTGGAAAAAGTTATGAGCCTGTACACTTTCAAAAAGATTCTTGGACAACATTTATTTACAGCTGTAACAATTTAAATCAAGAGTTACTTAACTGGTATCTACAGAGCTCAAATTTGCACAGATGTCACTAACAAGAATTTGGTTCTGTATTCCACATACACAGATTTAATATTTTTCCTCTGTAAAGTGCAGCTTAGATGGCTACAGGTATTTCAGGGACACTGGTATAATATTCTGTATGGCAATTCTACCTAATTTGAAATAAGTATGTTCCAGCATGTTGCTGTAAAATCGATCACTGTTGTGAATAGCCATGCATTTATAGACAAAGATGAGGATTCTTTCCTAGGAATAGACAATTTCCAGATTAATGGGTAAGTTGCTGTTCCTTGGAAATTAGCACAACATGGTCTACTTCTGCAACAATAGGAATACTCACAAATGAAACTGAAATGCTTTCATCTTTTCCCAAATGTGTTGTCACAGCCAAGGAAAAGCAACTTATAATATTACTACGTGGCCTTGTAAACCCCAGATGTTATAACTGTGTTAAAAAAAAACATGAGTTTTTTTAACAAACAATAACAAGAAGCCTACTTTTATTTCTTTGTTTTACCCTCAAAAAAGTAATTCCTTCAGGGTTTTTTCCAAGAAGTATATGAGCTGGGATCTTTCAAAAAAAAAAAAAAAAAGGTGTTTGCATGTAATCACAGAGTGGAACGATCAGAAAAACTGAGATACAGAAATAATTTTGACAGTACCTTAAAGAGGTGTCTTGGGAGCTGAAACTGACCTTAAGTTGGTTGTTTGTCACTTCATCAGTCATGGACATTATCTTTAAATGTCTTTTTCTTCTATTACTTAGATTTGCTATGAAGTACCATGGAAACCAGGCATCAGTGTGGTACGGCAAGTATCTACAGGTTTAACAGAAAAATTTCACAATTAAAGAGAATCTGTGAAAACGGAGTTTCTCTGTCAGTTTTAGTAAATAATTTCTTGATCATTAACCAATAAACCTCCTGTTACAAGCGAGAAAATGATGTATCTAGTTTTCAGAAGGTAAAAGGGAGAGGAGGGGAAGTTTATTCCTAGTGGGTAAAGAAATCTGACAGTTGGGAATCAATAAGGAAATTCCAAAAAGCTCAGTGGACCCTGGTGGCTCACCAGGACAGTATGATAAATCCTCCCTGGTTTCTAAAGCCAACTACATGCAAGTGCTGTCTGTGGGTGGTGACAAGAAATGCCATATTTACCTCTGCTATCTCAGTAGTCACTACTCACATGGATAGACATGGGATGGAAAACAGCATAAATCTCAAGTAAAATTTAAGATTAGCATTTGTGGACCCAAGTGACCCTAAAGAAACTGATATTCTCTATTAAATAATAAAACACTCAATTTATCTCTGTGATTATTTTACCAACAGACACAGTTACACTACTCTGCCCTACTAATTTCATATATTATTCTGCAATTGCTTTGTCATCTGACCTTTCAATGTAGATAGATACAATTTAAATTAAGAGCTAACAATATAATCCTACATTTCCATTTTTCATAATATAGAGAAATTATGGAAAACACTTACAAATTAAAAACTGCCACTGCCTTGCTTTTATCAAAAGCCCTTTAGAGTGCAATATAACTAATAAGGTACTGCTCTGAAATATCATGTGGATTACCATGTAGTAGACTGATTTTACTGCAATTTCCTACTCACTGCAAAATGCCTCCTAATTAAAGCAAGCTCAGTCTTGCCCCCCAGCATCTACAGCACAGTTCTGCTGTTCTGAGAATCAAAACAACTCGTTGTTTTTCTGTAACCAAAATGTAAGAAAAACATTTGAACAAGTCCTAACTTAGGGTTGAGTAAGTGAATGAATGAAGGCTGAAATCAGTGCTCCTTCTTTTTTTTTTGGAGTGGCACTTGCAAAATCTACAGGTTATATAACAAATTTTGAAATTCTAGGAAGAAGGGAGGTCTGAACTTTGTGGAACAAATGTATTTACTTTCTTTTCTGCTTTTGGTGAGCACTATGCTTACACTGGTAAAGCTTTTTTTATGTAATATTCCATGGCTTGTTGTATCTATAATGCACATGAATTGAAAACTGAAAAAAAAAAAGAAACAGAATTCCCCTCAAGAATTTTCTTTCCTCTCAGACTAAAGGCTGATGAGCGTTTTAAGTATTGTGCTGAAAAATCAACTTACATGAAGGCTTTTAGTGATCTGCCCTGCAATAAGGCTTGACAGAAGAAAAGAAGTAATCCACAGGAAAGGAAGACATTACTTTTCTGCACAAAGATCTTACAATACTGCCTGAAAATATGTGCACTTCCTTTCATTGAATTCAGGTCACAGCAACCAATTCCTGTGAAGGCAATTAGCTTGCACACTAATTTTAGGAATATTGTATTAAAAAGGAACCCAACATATTTATGGAATTCCACCACTGATTCTCTTAAGTACATTTGGAATAAGTCCTACTGTTTCCAAATTTTGCCCGTAACTGGAAATCTTAGTCTTCTTTTCCTGATATCAAATCCAAACCCACCCTGGTCCAACTTGAAGCCATTTCCTCTTGTCCTATCACTTTTCCTTGGGAGAAGAGCCTGACTCCCACCAGGCTACAACCTCCTTTCAGGTGGTTGTAGAGAGCAAGAAGGTCCCCCCTGAGCCTCCTTTTCTCCAGGCGAAACAACCTCAGTTCCCTCAGCCACTTCTCATAGGACCTGTTCTCTAGAACATTCTCTGGACACACTCCACTGCCTTAATGTCTTTCTTGTACTGAGGGACCCAAAAATGACCAGGCTTTTGCTTGCTTGTTTGTTTGGGGTATTCAGTTTGTTTTCAGTTTCTATTTCCAGGTATCTTTCTGTATTTTCAAAAGGTTTATGGAACAATTGTGGGAGACACAGTATTTATAAAAGACAGAAAGAAAACCTTTGTGGTAAATGTGCTACTAATTTAGCACAGGGCTGAAAAGTTTTTGTGTAGAAAATTTTATGTAGAGATTTGCTTTAAATAAAAGCTCTCTTTAAATGCACATTATGGTGTGGCATGGGAAAATAAAGAGCAAGGAGTATTGCCCTTTATTCTTCCCTCTCCCAATACAAATTAATGTTAACATTGCAGCCAAAGCTCTTCAAAAGGGCAGAAGTTTCCTCACCTTGCAACTTTTTCAGTGTTTCCTGATGCCTTGACCAAAAGCAAATCTAACTCCAGACATCTTTATAAAAGCCATCTCTCCAGCTCCGTGGAAACCTACCCTGTGCAATGAAAGATGCGCTGAACCTTTGACATTTCCACAGATACACATCAGTGCCTTAGAGATTGATGTGAACATTTCCATTCCATTAAACGCATCGCTTTTATTGATTTTAACTTATCAAAACAAAGATTGAAAACACTAACTTCATAAAGTCTAGTTTAATGGTTTGCTAGGTGATCTTATGAACCACACTCACAGTCCCAGCAGCGAACCCAATCCTCTCAAATGCATGAAAATTTCAAGAAATAAAAAAATGAAACTTAACAGCACTTCCAACTCAAACAGACCCTGCCCCAGCAAACTTCTTGAAGTGCGGATTTCAGAAAAGGAAGAAAGACAATGGTGGTTTCTTTTGACTAATCCTCTGAATTCTCATGTTCAAAAAAATTCAGAAAGGTAGTAAACCCTGGGAATTGTGAATGACTGAAATATCAAAGCTCTCAAAAGTCAACCCAGCACATTTCACATAATAAATAAGACACATTCTCACAAACTCACAATCATTCAAGTTTCGCTCCCCCTTTTTTTTTTTTTTACTAATTGGCAGTTTTTTACTAGTTAGTTTTACTAGGTTGTTTTTCTTTTAAGGCATCGATTGATCTGACAGAAGGATAATCAATACTTTGCAAAGTTCAGTACTTGAAAGAAACACTCAGTGAGAAAAAACCCCCACTAATATATTTTAAAACTTTCCCATCTAGTGCTGTTCCCAGTGGAATGCATGCAAAGGAGCAGCAACAAACAAATCATCCTAATAAACTTTGGGTGAGAAGGATGGTGGATGGTTTTTAAGTAGCTTGGACTTCAATTAAGGCTTTCAGGCAAGTCTCCTCTGCGGGTGTTCTGTGATGCCTGAAGCACAAGGTCGTGATGAGTTGCTCTGCCACTTCATTCCAAAAGAGCTACATCCACTTTAATTCTACTTAATTTTTGGCATCTATTACAATGCCTAAAATAGAGCACAGTTCTCCTTCGGTCCTCATTTAGTCAGGAAAGAGAAACAACCATCTATGAGAAGCAATTCTTTTTTTTTTTTTAACTTAAGTCACTTTCTGGAGAGTCTTTTCTGCCTCTTCCCTTTGTCAGTACTTTCGCCTGACATTATTTATAAGCACTTTGCATAAACACACACCTTGGTCTCCCAGAGATGGAAGTGAGTGAAAGGCTTTTGTAACATACTTCTTAATAAATTTTAGACAATCATCAGAAACTCTCTCCCCTTTTAAAACGTATTGTCAAAGGTGAAATTAAACATTTAGAACTCTCAGAGTTGCTGCAGATGTGCCAAAGATTTCTTTGGAAGGATATGTAAAGACTTTTTTTTTTCTGTTTAAGCCACATGCTCCCGCTTCATTGCATTACTTATTTACTTTTAGGGGGTAAAAGACTAGACTTAAATATTCCCACGCACTCAGCTCCACAATTACCAGCCTTGGTCACATTAAGGAGAGTGATAACAGCTAAACATGTATGATTCACGAGCTGAAGTGGCATCACTCCCTTATGGGGGTTCTTTTACAAGACAGAGTTTTCAGCTGCAGTCAGAAAGGATCAGGCCTGCACAGGGTGATCAGCAAGGACACAATCCAGCTCCCACTGAAATCTCTGGGAATGTTTCCACTTGCTTTACCAACTTTTGAGGCAGAACATTCTGCTGGAGTAAGGCTGCCTCCAAAACCACTCCACTGGCAGTGGCCACTGTAAGTCTGGAGAGCCTGACAAAGACAGGTCTTGATATGGGTTGGGCAATCTTGGGAATTGTCTCAAACTCTTGCAAATTGACTCTTTATATGGGTTCTAAGGCAAATCAGAAGCAAAATTTTAATATTTTTTATCTCCAGCATCTTAGTCACAAATATTTCCTATGCAAGAACAGTATGTCAAATTAATGTTTTCTCTATATAGAGAATCTGACTTGGAAAGTAAGTGATGATTGGGTTGCCATTGTTTTTATAGAATTTTGCTCTACAGGGGCCAAAAACCTCAGAAGGTTGGATCCAATGGAAGTCATTGGATACAATGACTGGACACATAACTCATTTTCTCATCTGAAAAAAAAAAAAAAAAGAGAAATTTGTAAGTTTTTTTATTCTATGGTGTCAGAAACATTGCTGATAAAATACATGACGGCAATCTCTTCACCTGAGTTTCAGAAAGAAATACATATATTACTTTATTTACTCAAAATTCTTCGTGAACATCTGTCAGCAATTAAGGACAATGTTGTAATAAAATAAATGTGATAAATTTGACAAAGAGCAGCATTTTGTTTAAACAAAATAAACAGGAAAACATAATTTAATCTTCTCATAATTTAGACAAGGTAATGGCAAGTTAGAAATAATTGCCCTTAAGTTATTATGACGATTTTCTAATCAAAATGTAACTAGATTATTTTCAAATTTAGAATACAGCTATCCCTAATGTGAGAGGAGAACACTGCATCATAAAATGAAAGATGTTACACCTGCTATACTGGAAAAGCCTAAGAACCTTCTCTGTCTTATTTACTGCATGTATAGAACCTGCCTTTATATGGCTTTAATTGAGTGCTAATTCACTGTCCACTTTGCATCTCTGTGAAGAGAGTTTTTCTTCACTGTAAGTAACGGTGTTGTGGGTTTTGTTCCAGCAACCCCAAACTTCTAATTGATCTTCACCACACTTTCACAGGTTTTTTCTCCTTTGACATTCCTCTCAGCCATTAGCTCCTTTATTCAATTTTATTTAAACACACACAGCTTTGCCTCCTTTCCCATAATGGTAAAGCCATCACGTAAATTTGTCACATCCTCATAATACCTACAGATAAAACACAGACCACCAGCAACAAACGTGTACTTACCAAGTCAAAGGTGTGCCAAGTCTTAACCAGGTTTTACACAGAGCAAACATCTGTGTTTCTCCATGCAGCTAACCAGTACATTTCCATGCATTTTGTGGCCCTCTACTTACAATGTTAAGCTGAAAGATCTCTTTGAAAATCCTTTATAAGAACCATTTAAACATTTTTTCTTATTCCTAGTCTTCTGGAAGCCTTTTCAAAGTCAAGTGACTACTTGTAGCTGAAGAAATAGCTTATTTGTTGAGCACTGGTGATGATGGACACCATCACTTACACCTTTCCATTATGTTGCCTATTCTATACAAAACCAGCCTATGCCTTGCTTGTCTTAACCTCAGCAAGGGTTCAAGCTTACCCTGCACCTTTAGAGTAAGGCTCTTTCCTGTATTTGACTATCCAGCTGCATTCTTTTAATAGTCCCTCCTGGGTATATCCTTTAAAACTCTTGTCTGCTGCAAGATGCATTTGGCATGGCAAGCAGATTACACCCCGCTGTGCTGTGTAAAACACCATATCCCAGTGGTACTTTTCAGTGGAATCTCAGCAGTATGGCAACTAGCAGAGGAGCATAAGCAAAAGGGATAAAATCATTTTTGTTCCGTATTTCAAAGCAGTTGGGTTCTTTTTCTTTCTAGACAAGCTACTAAAAAAGTACCTTCATTCTACCACTGGTTTCTTAGGATGCCTTATGAGAATACATGTACAGAAACCTGATGGTCAGAATGCTCAGCACAGCCAGAACTCGCTATGCAACAATGGGCTTAGACTGCTGCACAAAACTACGTTATTAATTCTGTTGTAATTAAAACTATGCTGCTGTTTAAGTGTTTCCTAAAACCTCAACAGGACAGAGAGACCCATTAACTATTTGAAGGACTCTGCCAACAAAATTTCAAAGCTCAAAAACTTCCACTAGATGTTATCTAGTTTATAATAATAGCTAGAGACATTAATATAGTTATTCCTCATCATTGCACAATATAAGAGCCATTTCCTTTAACAAAGACATCTTTAACTAGAGAAGATAAACTGCTGGGAGAGAAACAGAGAGAGAAAAAGGAGAGAATTTTTTGAGGTTACAAGGCAAACTAAAGGCAAAAATCTCAAAATGTTATTTGGGCCACGTGAATCCTTTCCCACTGCCCTATTCACTAAGCACATGTTCATCACAATCATTGCATCACAGCTTTTTTTCTTTCCTTTCTTTTCCTTTTCTTTAAATAATTCAGACTTTATATGAATATAATTAATTTCTTTCTTGAGAGGGTGGTCAAACACTGGCAGAGGTTCCAGGAGAGGTGTTTGATGCCCCAACAGTATCACTGTTGCAGAGGCTTTTGGATAATGCCCTAAACAACATGTTTCAACTTGGTCAGCCCTGAATGGGTCAGGCAGTTGGATGAGATTATCCTTGTATGCCACTTCCAATTGAAACAGTCCTATTCTATTCTATTCTATTCCATTCCATTCTATTCTATTTTGTCTCCTGGCAGATTTTGCAAGAAAAAGCAACATAACAGAAATCAAAGTCTTGCCTTGATTTACATCGCATTTTCTACAATATAGAATTTTGTAGAATTGTACAAATTTCTACAATTTGTACAATTTTGTATAAATTCTCTACAGCCACCATTTCCCCTTCTTTTCCCTGTTCAGAGCTCTTCAGTGCTTTGCAGGAAGCTCTGTAGTCTTGATTGAAACTGAGTAAGTACATTCTGGAGGAGAAGCAAACCCTCTGCCATAATTGTGAATCAACCAAAGCACAATTCAGCTCTCCCTTTCACAACAGTACAAAAGTCTAGTAATATGGGAGATCAACAAAGATGCTGCCAAGAACTGACAGAATGATCATCCATTTCCTCATAGCCACTGACAGACCTGACTAGCACAACTTCTTGCAGCTCTCATCTTTATTGTGAGAGCAGAGATCAGAGGAAGCACCCTCCCCCAGCTCACCACAGCTCTTGGACACACTCCTCCTCTTGGTGAATGCTGTGTAAAGCAGTGATAGACAGGGAGGAAAACCTGAAAAAAAAATTCCAAACCCCAAAAGTCACCCTTCCTACCAAACTAGACCCTTACTGCTTGTAACTATATCTACTTTTTGCTTCCCAGGGGATATCGATTTGTAATACAGACCGTGTTCACAGAATTCAAAGGACAAGGCCATTTGTAAAGAAATCATTACCAACAGAAAGTTTGCTAAGTAGACCACTGAATGGCTTGGAAATGCCATCATTATCCACCTCAGTTTCCAACTGTGAACCTCCATCTTCCAGGCTCCCGTGGCATTAACACCCCCACCTCTAAATCACTGATGCTAAGGGTTCTTTTTTCGGTCATTCAAAAACCAACAGCTTTTTCTTTTTACTTACACACACCACGTGCATGTACACACAGAAGCACAACAGGTTGGTATTATGCCAACATGAAGACCTTGGACTCGGAGAGAACTCTGTAAGTGAACTGAAACCACGGCTTATATGACAGAGCCCAAACACACCCCCTCTGCCAGCCACTGCTGTTAGGAGATTCAATTCCTTCATGCATGGATATTTTAAGCTTGGTACTGTGCTAGCGTTGCTGGAACATGAACCTTTTGCTCAGCAACACCTTCTGGGAACTCTCCTTCCAGTAGTTCTTGTACTTTTCTTTGGGGTCTTCCTGTTTCAGACCAGCTCCCACCACAATCCTGCCAAAAGTTTGGAGGGTTTTTTTTGACTCCGGGAGGATGATAAATACAGCTTGACATGATGGATACGGTGCTACATGGAACTTTGATTTGTCCTCATGTGACATGAAATAAAGGTACAGCCCAAATCATTGCACAGGGCTTGTGAGTAAATAATTAATTTTTCTTACAAGATAAAACCCACAAGAATACCTCATGTCATCTGCTTAATATTTTCTGTGTACTTGTTTCATTCTCTCTCCTGTGTGACTCTAGGAAACACGTCTTGTCAGCCCTGCCTACTCCATTTTTTCCTCTCTTTGGGGAAAAAGAAGACACATACACATTTTTCTTTTTCCTCTCCTCTTCTCTCAGTTCCTCCAAGTAATCAACTGTCCTGAGGTTAAATGACAGTAGGGTATGAATGCATTCTAATGGTGCAAATTATCTTGGGTCTGACATGACAAGAGCTAATCTGACAGTCTTTTATGAACTGTCACATTCAGATACACAGACAGCAATTTTCGTAATACCAAAAGCTATATAGATAAGTTATACAAATATCACAGTCAGTGATTTCCTTAGAGAAACCCTCCTCTACTGCCCCCTCACACCTTTGCCAAAGGAAAGGCATGGCATTACTTCACGTGCAGCTTAAAGCAGGATTTACCCATTAACAGAGTTTGTTCCATTCCTGCTGACTTCACTGCAGACACAAAGCCTACTAATATGATCACAGTTTATCCACAAGTTCACCAGCCACATGCAGGAATCCAGCAGCTGCCAGACCTTCTGACTGGTGACAAGCTGCCCTTGTAGATGGGAATCTCTGCAAACTGACCTGGAACTAGGCTGGCTCTTTCCTGGGAGCCTAAAACCTGAATTAACTTTTCTGCAAAGTTACCCTGAGGCTTTTCTACATTGCACTTACAGAAGGAGCAATCAGAGGCTAAGAAGAGGGAAGAGGACAAAAAATAAAAGAACAATCCTTATCCCTTCATAAAGATAATCTGTTCCACAGCTATGCCTCAATCTCTGTGAGGGGTACAGTGAGAGAGAGTTCCCAATTCATCAAGGTCATGGTTGCAGAGAAAGGAGGTCATTATCCTAACATAAGCTACCTGACTGAGTACGAAAAAGTGCCTGCCCCAGTCAGAAAATAGCCCAGGAGCACAGTCAGAAAAAAACCCCAAATCTCTGAAGGCCAGAGCTCGATCTAGTTGCAATCTCTGCTATGTTTGGATAATGCCTTCTTTTTTTTCTTTTTCTCTTTTTTTTTTTTTTTTTAGTCTACCATATGAATCTAGACTAAAAGATCACTTAAGTAATTCAGGCAATTAAACATGAACCTTATTTTTAATAGTAGTCAATAGACAGGCAGATGTGATGCTCAAACATAATTTAAATGTCTGGAGTACAATAAGCGAGTCAGACTCAGTCTGCCATAATAAGTAACTTTATTGCTGCCTAAAGGCTTTTGGGATCTTAATATGGAGCAGATGTTGAGGACTTCCCCAGTAATTACGGGAAGAACTAATTTTGTCCTCCCTCACAGATGCATTTTATGTGATCTCTTTTGTTGCATTTGTGGTTGCTTGACCTATCTGTCCACACTTTTCACAGATTTGCCACATTGAAAGCCATTTAAAATAAATGTTTTATGGACAACATTTAATCTATATTTTACCTATGTTGACAAACAGGATTATTCGACTGCTGAAAGTTAAGGACCAGGAGAAGAAGGGAATAATCATTGGTTTACTTAATCTCTTCTAATAAATCAATAAAATTGAAGTGCCTACAGAAACAGTAAGTTAGCTCAAACTGAACCTCCCAGATACTGACTGCCCACCTAGGAAAGGAAAAGCAAAACTCACAACTGAGTAAAGAAGTGTGAAGATATCTCAGACGAGGATTTACAAGGGAAAAGAGGAAGTCTTAAAAATCCAAATTAAAACATCAAGAACTGACAAAAGCAGCACTTTGGATAAGGACAGCCAGCCAGCATCGGCCAAACTAACACAGAAAATTCAAAATCTGCCCAGCAAGCCCCATCTGAGAACTAATTGGTGAGCACAGTCCTCATCAAGAACAGTTCTAAGCAAAAATGAGAGTTGCTGTCACATCTCTTTAATGTAAAAACAGCCCAGTATAGACAGTCAGCCAAACTCAAAACAACTGCATCATTAACAAGAAGAAAACAGGACTATGGACAAGATCATGGGATTACAATGGACTTGGAAAGACAACTACATTCCATCTGAACTTTTATCTTTACTACATGTAAAGATTCATTAATTGTTGTCACTGTGAATGATTATTTTAAATAAACCAGGTAACATTTCATGCCAGACAACTGCCCACCACCCCACAGCACTTGCACTGTAATACAGTGAAACACTGCAACCAGCTCACATCTGGCAGGTATCACACTAGGAGTGTAATCTATCAGCAAGATGACTTAGTATTTTTGATGCAATTCTTGAAAAAAAAATTACAGAAAGTGCTGCCTCTAATTTCTTGCTATGAAACAGTGAGACATACCAGCCTATAAAATATATCCAAAGCACTCCCCATCGGTTTTTAGAGAAAACCAGAGGGATTTTCTTATGTTGCCCATTTTAAATAGCTGAATCTTTGGGGTTTTTATCTCTTTTGACCATAACGGAAACAGCAGAAAATGTATTGCCATGTTGAATTTAAACCCTGTGAAAGGGCAACTCAGACTCAATTTATTACACAGTGCTTTTACTTTATTGTGCAGGTGGACTCAATAAATTAAAATGCTCATTACATTGAATGGAACTTGTGGCATCATCTAGATTCAGGCTCTCAGCCAAACCCTTCTCTTTTGTAAAAGTTCCTGTGGAGCTTCAGCTTCAAGGTGCATGTATGGTTCAAACTGGGCACAGATGTGCTCAACGTGCTTCTTCTTTACCTCACTGATACATGGATCTGTGTCTGGTTTCATGGAGTATTTACCAGTTTGGCTCTTTTCAACCCTGTTTTTCGACCTAAGGAATTCTTTTTCTTCTCTTCATTACATTACATAAGCTTTCAATGTGGATTATAAAAGAAGAATGTGGACAACTATTTCTTTATGAACAGCAGCAAATCTCACTCTGGTGGTCTATAGCTTATTTTGGGGCTTCTCATGAATAGTCTTCATTCCATGCCCAGAAGCTGAAACAACAGTGCACTTCCTAACCCTGTATCCACTTAGCTTACTGCAAGAACCTGGATTTGCAGGGGGAACTCAATGACTTTACCATTTAATCATATGTTATGTCAACACCATGCACAGAGATCTAGGAAAAAATATCTTTGTGGGCCAAATGGCTTTTCTTAGTAGAGCTCTTATTAGACTGCTGAGATATACAGAGGAGTGGCAGGACAGGGGAGATATAAGGATGTATGAAAGAAAATAATAAGTACATCCAGGTACCACTTTCTTGCAGCCTTCTGAATTTTTCTTCTGCAGATTTTGCAAGTTACAGCAATCTCCTTTCCTGGGGTTGACCTGAACTACACCTTAGGCTTAGACTGTCTGCAGGCTCAGTAGCCCACTTGAGGGTAGCAAGAAATATCTTGGAGTTGCTTTTTGTGCTGCTTTTTAAAAGGATAACACATAGGTGACTTAATAGTTTCAGACCACTACCCAGAAACATCTCACTGCATTTACAAAGAATTGCGAACACTGCTATAGCACAGTTTGTCACAACACTCACTGAACAGGTTGTTTAGTTAAATCAGTTAAAGAAAATACCTATAGCAACCAATCATTTCTTTAAAAGATTCCAGATCATTACTCTGCTTCTGCCCCCACTTACAGCTGCTATTACCTTCTGCAATGTCATCTATATTTATTCTTTCACATCTTCCTCCACTTTCTCATCTTGTCCTTCTAGTAATTGCATGAGAGAATCTGTGGAACCAGCGATTCATCCTCTACCTTTGATATCACTTTCAAATCTACTGTCTCACAGCACAGAAAAATCTGACGTTTTAATGATGCAGCTACTTTAAATTGCCCAACAACTTTTCTCTGAAAGTTGTTACGTTCTGTGCACCTGTGACTCTATGTAGGGCAAGGCATTAGAGTGCATTTTAAAGCATTCATCTGTTTGGTTCTCACTAGTCCTGGTTTTCTCTAAAACCAAAAATAGAGAGACCTCTCATGCGAGTTACTGGAAGAGAACTATACAATTTTAGGATGCCACAGATCTACCTGCAGCTAAACTAAATTTATCTCCCCAAAAGGGCCCATCCCAAATCCTTTCACTTTTTAGACAGGAAAGCCAAGTTTTTTAAAAGCTTATTCATTCCTTGTATCTTTCGGCTCAATTTTCTGATTACTAAATCGATTTTGTAACAGACCCAAGGTACTTCATGTTTCTTTTGTCTCTCAGTACCTCTTTTCCTCTTTGGATACTCAATGTATGTCGCAGCGTGCTGTGATCACAAATGATTTTTTTTCTTCCACTCCTACAGCTATTATTGTTAGTGGTTTTCAATTATTAACCTTGTGACAGTATCAGCTTCAGAAGAACTATGCTGCAAAAATTTTGCTACAAAAATCAACATATAAATCACTATGAGATCCAAGTCAAAGACTGTGATTGTGGACCTGAATGTTTATTTCGCTGTCTAGTTACATTAACAAAGACAAGACTTTCTAAAAAAAATAAAGCCAACACAAAAAAAGAAACTGTTTTTTTTCTTTTCTAAAAATATTCCAAATCTCCATGTTTTCAGTTAGTGAGTAGCCTTTTCAAAATTTAGACTCAAATTTTCACATTGACATAGGTCCTTCCAAAGATTTAATTGCACTCTGAATCTACATCCTAAACCCACATATCAAGGTGCTTACATATACAGTAATATTTTATTTTCTACATAGGAGAGACTATAATGTTAATAATGTACTTCTAATGTGTGCTGCCATGCACTGTATTTTGTCTTGTCATCCTGACATCAATGGCTCAATTACATGATATGCCAGGCACTGTCTTTTTTCTCTTTCTTTTTTTTTGGCACCCATTGTGTTTTGATATATTGGAATTTCCTAAGTTTTTTGAAACAGTTTTCATGATTGGGTCTGCATAGCTATCACCACTATTTTCACATCAGAACGCTGGTCTTTGTAACTGGTAATACAAATACTTCAGTGTATAAAATAACACTGATTCTTAAATGTTTTTCATGTATTTTAATGTTATCAGCGAGACCCAATTTTACTTCATACTTTCCTTTCATAAAATTATTCCAACCAACGTTTTTGTATGGCATAAAATTACATTTCTATTACAATCCTTTCTGTTTATTTTGACTTCCATATGCATAAATGCATTGCAATAATAAAAACCAGCTGCCAGCCCTTCTACACTTTCAACCTTCTAATGAATAGCTCAATAAACATGTAAATACCTGCCATACTATTTACATTTACAGTAAACATAACAATCTTAGTCTAGTCTTAGACCCAAAATTTATTCATCTATATAGGAGAACTTTTCATATAGGCTGAAAACAGTTATGGCTGTACCTGTTTACAGTACAGAAGCCCTTAGATACAAAAACACTTTCACCAAAACTAAAGTGTTCATGATGTTTTGCATTCTGCATCAATAGTTGACAGTGAACTTCAGTCCTCAGCCCTCAAATTATTTTGCCACAGCTGAAAATAGTTCAGTAATAATGTCATTTGTTCTCTGATCAAATATTACAGTGAGGCACTGCCTCTGGAAAAATACAGAAATGCCAGTAACTCACACGGAAGTACATTCACAAGATCCAAATGGTCATGGCAGAGGAAGACTCATGAGGATGTAAAGTATCCAGCCAGCTCCATGCAAAATACAGATAAGTAGAATTTACAACTCCATTCTGAAATATTTCATCTTGTTATTATCTGTATATAAGAAACGTCTACCTGTGCTGGCAAAAGAAAGGCAAAGTTTTCCCCGGCTCTGAAAAAAGCCATTACTTATCGTCCATGAAAGGCAAGACACCCCATTCAGAGCTTTTAAAAAAACCAACCAAACAAACAAAAAACCCCATCTAAGTAGCTAAATTTTGCAGTTATGGACATGCACATCTCATAGATGTTGACAGGCTTTTTGCTCAAATAACATGGCATGCGAGATTCAACAGTTCTCTGAGAACACAGCTTTTTATTCTGAATCACATAAACAACAGTTATCCTTTCTTAGCTGGAGCTGCTACTGAAATAGTGTTTCCCAAAAATATCTCAATCTGGTATGTGAAGTGCACCTGAAACCTGCAGCGCGTCATCTGAAAAGCCTGGAAAACAGAAAGTTGTTTGCCTTATTCATGAGGATCACCAGAGCACCAAAAGAAGATTCATACTTGTGCACCACATGCTAATACATAAGAAATATTAACTTAATGTCAGCTGCCAAATTGGCTGTAAGTTTTGGTGGGTTTGTCTGTACTCCACTATTTATATTTATTAACAGTTACATTTCTTTTCACTCTAAGTCACATCAGCTTATATTAAGGGTTTCTACAAGAACATAGGCTCTATACTTTGTTATATTGACATTTATTGTCAGCTTTATTTGCAGTTTTATGTTTGTCATTTCAAATACTTGCTCTATTTCTATATTTTTTCCAACACAATATGTATATGTGATGGCTCACTTGCTAAAACAATTCCTATTCTAAAAATGAGAATTTGTTCTATTTGATTTATGCCACTCAGATGTGACTGATGGAGGCTCTAACGACAGGCAATATTTCATATGATGTGGTGCATCTCTTATAAGCACAGCACACTCTGCCTACGTATTACATACTGTCAAAAGTGCCAAATAAAATTTGCTAGGCTTGTCAGCAAAGAATGAAATAAAATTCTTCAGTGATGGTAGCTCAAATATTCCATTTAGGTAGTAAGCACCACTGATTTGGAAGTTATTTAGCTGCATTTGCTTGCACCATTGAGTAGAAATGAAGAAACTTTGAAGTTATTTGCTGGTTTCACAATAACATCCACAAAGAACATACCAGAAGCAAAGCCTTATGGGAGGTAAATAGCTCAGCCTGTTCCAGCATTCAGGCTGCAGTGTTCCCATTTGTACCAATCAGTAATTATCCTCCATGACCAGCAGCAGTTAGGAATTGGCAACAACTGGTACACTGTATTTATAAATGCTTCACTTTTTTTCATTATGTAGTTAATGAACTGAGCTGGAAGACTTGAGAATACGAGGCTGAACACTTGATACAATCCTCAGAAAGGGTACTTTAATTTGGATTTGCTATCTGAGGGGATGGTCAGGCTGCTAAAATCAGTGGGTGATACTGTATAAAACATAAAAGTGGACAAAGATTAATCAGCACCCTGTCACGAGTGCTGACAAACATTTATTAGTAAAATCAGAAAACACTTTAGAAACACTGTGTAGTCTAAATGGAGCACAGCAGACTCTCCAAAGGATACCAGGAGGCCATAGGACTGTCACTAAATTGTCCTGCATACAGTATTTTGCACTTACTAGTAAAGAACTGTACTCTAAATCCTCAACTCTGTATTGGAGTTCAATATTTCTGTCCTACCATTTTGTATACAGGCATGTGTGGGTACTGTAAACAGAGAATCAAAGAGAACTCTGAGATTGGTTTTTCTAATGGGTATAGGCAAGGCAGCAAAATTTTCCAATGGTAGAGATGATATTTTCAAAAAATAATACAGTTATGTATTCTGGTGTTCTGCAACGGGTCCAAATACTTACACTTATTGAAATTAAAGTAATTCATCACATTGATCTAAATGACAGTGATGCATCAAAGAAAAAAAGAAATCTCTACATCTTCCTGGAAAGAGCAACAAAGCAAAACAGAAACTACTCCTAAATGTAAAGCATTGATCAATATGATTTGTGGGAGACTAATCTACCTGACTGCCTATTCTAGATTTCCATTGTATTAAAGAGAAAACTTCTCTGGCCTGCACATATACCAACTGTAGTTATAGGCTAGAGGCTGTCATCATACCTTTTAGAGGCAGCAATCCTAACATTCAGATAACCTTTAAAAGTGAAAAAAGTTTTCATATTTATGCTCATGTCTGTAGTTAGTGACTGAGCCCCACATGTTACAACCCCTTCCATAGTTAAATGAAGTTCAATTTAAAACGTGCTCTGACAGCGGCCCACCATGACTCAAGAGCAGAAATCTACCACCCAGCTTGAGTGACATGAAGATCTACATACTTAATGGTTTTGGTAAACCCAATAAATACATGTTGACAATTACTTTAGGAATAATTTTAACAACATACTCCCAGGGAGGGGTGCTAATCACCTCTTCAAAAAGGATAGGCAGGTCATGGACCAGTCTGTCCACAGGGTAACAGCCAATAAATATTGTTTATCCGTCACATTCAGACAATATTCTTGACACTTCTCAAACCTGCCTTTGAGTAATCTCACCCTCCTTTTCAGAGAGCAGACACAGACAGTGACATGCAAAGTTTAGATCTAGGACCTACAAGTTCCATCAATGCCCCATGCCTTTCTTTGTGATGAATTTTTTTTCTTTTAGTGAGAAAAATCGGGTAACACATGTCTTCTGCACACACATGCATACAAAATATGTGTAGAGAGTGCCTTGGCCAGCTTGGATATCTGAGCATTCATACTGCTAGCCCACAGAACAGATAGTCAATTGATTACTGTGACAGGAATGAAGTATGTTAGTGCTGTATGGATCTGATGTAGTTATGACACAGATAGATAGACATAATCACGAGGTGACAATAGATTTTCATCAAATTCTGTGGTGTAAATAATGTCCACTGAACTTCTCCCATTTTCAATTAAAAGGAAGGCAATTATTCATTACAGATTTGGGGACGGTAATTTAATATGTAGATGACACTTAATGAAACATTAATTTCTTCTGACTAATTGGAACAATGCTATCAACACATAAGAAAACTGTGCTGGCTAAATCTAAGACAAAAATCTGTGCTTTGCATTTAAGAAGAGTGAAGGAAAAAAGCCAATTTATACTGTGAATCAAATCTCATTAAGAATTATTAAGCTGTTTACATTTAGAAAATAAATAGATAATTTATACAGGTAGCTCATAGTATAGTTGCATCACTGTACCAATGAGACAATAAAGGCACAAAGGTCTAAAGAATCTTTTTCACATGCATGTTACCCACTTTAGCATATTTAGCTGTTCACAGATGTATACAGGGGGAAAATTTTGCTTAAGCACAAGTAGAAAGTAGATACCTATGAAACATCTGTACTCATAAACCATAGAATTATACAATTAATTCAGTCAGAAAAGACCCTTAAGATCATCGAGTCCAACCAATAACCTCACACTGCCAGGCCCATCACTAACCCACGTCCCCACCTACCACACCTGCACGTCTTTATATGCACCCAGGGGTAGTGACTCCACCACGTCCCTGAGCAGCCTGCTCCAGTGCTTGACAACCCTTGTGGTGAAGAAATTTTTCCTCATATCCAGCCTGAACCTTCCCAGGTGCGACATGATGCTGTTTCATCTTGTCCTGTCACTTGTTACCTGGGAGATGAGACTGGCTGTAGCCACCTGGCTAAAAGCTCCTTTCAGGTATGAAAATCTCACCTTCTCTGTAAGTCTTCTATGAAAAATTCTCTACGAGATGTTTACAATGGAACACACATTAAAACCTTGGCTTTTAAACATCTAATTTTCATAAATTAGAGATTTAATGACATACCTAATTTGAACATAGGTGTATGTTAACACTGCAAGTATTCAACATCTAACCAGTGATCTGCTTCTCTCCCGGACAAAGCATCAATACCTGCTGAGCCATTCCAGTCATACATCCTTCCCATCCGAAGAGCATTTCATATTTCTCAATCACCTATTATAATTTGGATGCAGATTACCTAGGATTTGCCAAAAATTTGAGTATGACCCTTGTTGCTGCAAACTCTACATTACTTCTGTAAGGAAATTGGAACTTAGCACCATAATTCCCAACAAGAACTTTTAGTTCATTTGCAATTTGACCAGAAAACTTGACAGATAACACAGTTTTATCTCCCCTCATCATTTTTTTCCTAAGTATTGAAAGTAGCAGATTAGCCAGAAGGAAATCATATGTGTGTGATTTAAGGAAACTATTCTGGCAATGCACATAATACTAAAGATTTTGCAACTTCTAGTCTCTCCTTTCAGCCTTAAATACAATGTACTGCTTTCAGAACTGCCTATAACACTGGTAGGTTATTTTAAAGTGAATTTTAATGGTGTTGTATGTTGCAGATGAGAAATAAACCTCAGTTTTTGTCTCTGAAAATTAGCATTTATAGTTAGTAAAGCAAGAACGAAATGAGGTAGTTATACGAAACATCTTTTATTACTCAAAACAAAAATATCTATTTGACTGTTCACTGTGTTGCAGACTAACACCTACCTGCTTATAATAAAGAAGAAAAAAATTAAAATTTTCTTAGAATTCAGTAGTTTAATGTGCTTTGGGCTTTCCTGGGATCTCTTTGGGCCCTATATCTTGGCTTGGAAGGAGCTGATATTTTATTCACTGCCTCATCAGTAGTAAATATTCCAGTGTTTGCTCTTCCACTTTCAAATATTTATACATACGTTTCTTCTTACAGACTTGGAGTATTTCTATCAATGACAGCAGTGAGACTACTGACATATGGTTAGAGAAGAGGCGCCTGTTCCTTTAACTCAAGGTATTAGCCAGTCAAATAGTTTTAGTTATAAATGATTTACAGGGCTGTTACTAACAGCAGATTACTCTTCCACCTCTTCCTGAGAAAATACCCTGTACAGTGACACTCACATACCCTATAAGCTGCAGAAGGATGCTGTGCCGTAACCCTCGTGCTGTGAATAATGCAGAGGATTTACTGGCTCTCTATGAATTCCCAGATGAGCAGCAGGCCAGTGACACGTGAAGAGATCATCACCTTGTGCCTTTCAGTTCCTCTAGAGCAGAAACTGTCAAAAGGAGTCTTCCTCTGACACAGTCTTACGTGTGACTCCGTGGAAATGGTGAGGGTACTGCATTTCCACTGCCTTGCAGATCCACTAAAACACTATCACCTATCACAGTTCTGTTCCACTCAATGGTTTGTGGGGTTCAAAGAACCCCACAGAGAAGTTTGGTTTTTAATGTACTCTTCAAATCCCCGTGCTGTGCCTAATGGAGAATAGCAAAGGCTCTATCCACCCTTGTATTGTGGCAAAAAAGGACATCATCAGATCCACCTTCATATTGTCCTTTCCAGAGATAACAGGGAAGCTATTAATAGCTACGTTTTCCAATCCCTATTTCAAAAAGCAAACCCCCCAAAAGCAAACGTTCAAGCGTGACCTTTAATTCTCCCTATATCAGCAGCAGAAGACCTTTCCAGAAATATTTAGCCCAATGGCACTCATTTTGTATTAGCCCTTGCTCAGTCAAGCTTCTTGAATACGTCTGGAGGGTCCTTAAACAAGTTTTTTGACACCATTGATGGAACCTTTCCGACAGCTCATTAGGCGAATTCATGAGCTTTTCCAAACATGCCCAGAGACTCGTGTTCATCAGAGTTCAGAGTCAGCTAACAGATTGCTGCAGCTCAAATTAAAACGTAATTCCAAGCACACAAACCTTGGCAAATCAAACGCACCAACTGATTTTTCACAAAACTCCTTCAATTGTAAGAATAGTTTACCAGAAGAGAAATGTTTGAGCTTAATGAAAATGAGCAACAAATTTACATCACCAAGTCTCTGAAAAAAAAAGACCATTTTAAGCAAGTGACAGCATATGAAAGAGACTCCTTGTTGTGGTGAAGAGATTATTAAAACACATTTTTAGCACAAACTGCCATGATCTCCAGATGGAATTTCTAATGAATTTTGCCCTTCTGATAATATTATTGCCATTAAAAGCGTTTCAAGGAAAACCCAAAATATGGCAATAATTACAATGCTCCACAGGGAAGTGAATTCCAAATGTGAAATTGAGGTCAAAGGCCAAAAACATTCTCATTAATACAAAAAATTTCTCTCCCTATTGTTTCAGTAGAACCTATAGCTGTACATTTCATATCCACTAAAAGCAGAGGGAGTAATTTCACTATATATTAGCCTAGATTGGGACGGTTGTTTTGCAAATGTTTATTGCCCCAAAGAGGTTGAAAGAAGCAAAGAAAACACAAACAAAGAGTTTTCAGAAAGGTTTATACTTTGTAGAATAGGGCAGTGTAGCTGCTGTTACTGAGACCAAACTCATGTTCACACCTTGAATACCAAGCTCACTTGCATTCCCCAAATCACATACTGTGAGACATTTATGGCAAAAACAAATATATGTGTGTAGAACTCCACAAGGGTGCATGCCTATTACAGAAACATCAAGAGCATTTACATTAAAAAGTTAGCCTATATAAAATATACATGGAAATAGGCACAAGGGAGAAACAAATTAGGACAAACAAACAAAAATATTGGAAGATTCTCCTCACAGGAAAAAATCCATAGAAACTCACCTGTCTCACAGGTTACCTTTAAAATAGCATGAACCTAAAATCTGTCTGATGCACCAACTTAACGACCGAGGAAATACACGCACATGGCTGATTCATTCTTGCAAAGTGCAAGTCCTATTAAGAAAGAAAAGACATCATGGCAGACTTCCACATTTGCTAGAAAAGGAGCAAAAAACATGCCACATGCTTTACAACACCCAACATTTTATTTCTAGCATAAGGATAATTTAGAGTTTATGATCTTCCTTCACTGTTTCTCTGCTTCTTTTCGCTTCCTCCAACAACAGAGGAGCTTAACAAGATTGGTGCTGTCAGCAAGCAGCAGAATTCAGTCACTTTCTGCACCACTGGCTCCCTCTCTTGAGGACTCAATGAATTAGAGTCTCATCAGCTCACAAATATGAAGATACAGAGGGTGACCAATGATGCATCACCCAAGGCCTGCAGCAGCATCTATTAGCAGCTGATGTGGAGAACAGTTTTGCCTTATCAGAGCAGTAATGAAATCTACAGGATTAGACTCCTGTGTGTCTCTTTGCAAAGCTTCAAAGCCAAACTTCTCTCCCGTAGGTGTTAATGAACACGATGTAAAGCACGTTTTCCCTTCCAAAAGCTCGTGATACAGCAACTTCCAGATGAGAGCTGCCCTTACATAGCTAATGCATGGCACAAACACCAGCTGTTTAGCAGAACACGCTTCAAATAACTCACGAAATCCGTATTCTTAGTCACTTCACATCCAGTGAACAAGCTGACAAAGAAATTATGTCTGATTTAAGGGTTTCACTCTCTCTGAATTGGTGGCTTGAAACACACTGCTCCTAGGACTTCTAAGCACATGCTTAACTTCCAGTGTTGCACTAAAATGCATCAACTTCATGGGACATAACCGGGGCTGCATCCAGGAAAACTGTTTTGCTGCTCTGCATCTCTGAGTGAACAGGGAGAATCAGCCCTGGAAAAATAAGTGCAATGTTCACCAGCATGAGCACAACAAAAACTGCATTTCTACTGCACTCTCCAGCTGTTAAATCCCTTGTTACCTGACTTGTTAAAATAAGATGAGGGAAAAATGACTGTTCTCAGGACAAAATTTGTAAGTCAGAATTTCTGCAAAGGGAAAAACATGTTTAAGAGGCTTCATGACTGACTCTGCACCTAAATGAGTGACTAATGACCTGCCACAACCCTAACTACTGTCAGTGCCTTTCACAGATAGATATTAAACCCACTGTTAAGATTTAAAAAGGAAAGAACAATTCCTTCTCTTAAAAATGAAACCAAAAATAAACCCCTTTACACTTTGCAGTCAATAGTGTTAACATTCTCTCCTCTCTCTGCCTTCCTTGCTTTTTAAGATCTCCCATGAAAACTCAGACCCATACATAACTGTAAGTTCTGAAAATACACTCCACTGGGTGTTTAACCATCCTGCCTTTGCAGCCCTGGAACTGTGCGACACGTCAGCATATTCCTCAGCATATTGAACTCAGTGATGTTCCTCAGCTCAGCAAATATTTTATTTTTCACCAGAGCCAGAAAACAGGTGAGCATGACAAGAAGTTGAAAAGATTTTCAGTGTAAATGGCCTTTTTTTTCCTCCAACCTCTTTCCTTGTATTTTCTTTCCATGTGTTATATAATCAGGAGACAAAGTCTTCTACTCCTGTAACTAAACGTTTCTGCATTTGTTTTTCTGAAGGTACTTTACAGGGCCTCATTGTTTTTGCTTGAATTGTATTTCAAATAATCTTTGGGTGCACTAGGAAAAGATGAAACTTGTTTTTGAGATGTTCAATTTCTTTCCATCCCTGTGTTGCCCTCCTCTTCTTGAGGGCTTTCATACGTTCATAAGGAATTCCATTCAGGCAGATGCAGATGGAAGA